>JASDQU010437881.1:13010-23516 GCA_032191745.1 Picea mariana | reverse complement strand
GAGATAGGGAGTGTCTACATCTAGTGTCGTGAAAGTTATCTGGGACCCCTCTCTAACATAGGGGATAAACACGAGGTCACGTATGGAAAGGTAGCGGAGATAACCCCTCCAAAGCTGGACCAATTGTAGTGGAGAACACATATAGAGGGCTTGTTTTGGAATTCCGTTGTTTTCATTTGCCACAGGTCTTCATGGGTCTTGAATCCGTTCAAGGTCCTCAATTGTCTTCTAGAACATTTTCTCTCGATACCCTTGACAGGTTTTGGGCTTGATACCCTACTCATTGTGGTCTACCCGACTTTTGACTGTACCCACTTGGTGACTGTTCGCGTGCTGCCAACCTAGTTGCCAATCTTTTTTAGGGAGATACACAGGTGGCTGCGGGGGTATACCATGGTACCTAGGAAAAACATCAGGCCATTCTTTGTAGAGTATACCCGAAGGGTGCTTCCATGTTCGAGTTGCACTTGCACCTATAATTTACTCTAGTGTTGGTTGTTGTAACTGTTCTTCCAATTAATTTAGTGTTTTCCTGTCTTATCTTCTAGGAATTTTTTCTTAGAGTGTGTTACTTTTGAGCATTTAGACTACCTTAGAGTTTTTTGGATCTTCTCACACAGTGGAGGATACCGAGCTCTGCTGGTCACGAAGGATTCTTGGCCTGCCGTCGGTTACACTGGAGCCACCCCCGCCACCATTAAGGAAAAAGCTAGACCAACAAGGGTATTTTGAAGCGACCAGGTTACAAACCATTGTGCCCAACCAACCCCTGGAGGAATCAACCATTTTGGACCTTGAAGCAACTGCTCTTTACCCGGTTGAAACCCCAATCACTGATTTCTTGGCACCTTTCATTGTACCAATTCAATTTTACGAGCGCCAGACAGTGTCACACGCAACAATGGAAACAAATGTTGTTACTCCTTCTGGGAATTCTTCAATTCCCACCATGGTTGTCACCACAAGAGAGATTTCATCTCCTAACCCACCATCATCGGTCTGAGCCACCATGGTATCGACCGCAACTAGTTCGCATAGTGGTCTGATCCTGTCTTTGGCGGCGGCCACAACCCCTTTCACACCAAGTGCGACAGGCCCTCCGTTCTCATACGGGATGCCTATTTTGGGTACAAGTCCTGTACATTCCTACTCCAATTTACAGACTTTGGGTCTGGGGGCAGGGAGCTCTAGCGCTCCTCTTCAAGGTCACATGGGGGGCACTCCTACTCCTTTTAACACTTTTCCTTATGGAGGAGGTCATATCCCTCCTTCGTCCCCTTCACTCGGTGGCTCGCGTAAACAATCCGCTAGGAATTCTACACACAATAGTTTATTTGGAGCAGAGAGTCAAGGACCACCTTCGCATAGTATGATAGTAGGTTCGACACCATTTTCTTTGAATATAACATTTGGTAACAACACCTTCTCGTCAGCCACTTTCTCGACTGGGGGCAACCCCATTTTTGGACAATCTACTCCTGTGCAGGGTACTATTCCTGTACAGGGAGAAAACCTAGCAGGACCTTGGAATTTAGGGCAGGGATCCGTTCCCTCCTCCAGAATGTTGATCTGGTGTAATTCTATCCACAATCAATGGAACCCTGAACAAACTACTATGCCTATCCCCACGAGACCGGCATGGGGTAATCCCTCCCAAAGTACTTCAAAAATAATTTATGCCCAACAATCTATGTCCTATTTGGGAAATTAGCCGATGATGTCTCCACATATGCAGAATACTTACGCTGGCTAGGGCCATGGTTTCTACCAGAATCCGAGCTAGCAACCAAACTATTGAGCAATTGATAAAGCAGTTGCAGTAGTTATCTATACAACACACAGTGGCCAGCCAAACTACTGCTTTGGCTACTCCCTCTACCAAAACTTTGGAAGTACACACAGTGCAGTCGACTAACCCAAAGGCCACCCAACAGCCTGAAGGGAAGAAAAAACAACGAAAGAAGGGTAAGGGGGGCAAAAAACCCAATGATAATGCTGGCGGGGACAACATTGAAAAATGGAAGGTGTGGTATCCATGCAAATTGTGCATGGAAGACCACCCGACCCATCTATGTCCTCGACTTGCAGAGGCCCAAAAAATTTTCACGCAGCAATAGCAGGTGGTGTTGACTAATCCATTTCAACATGGGAAAAATCTAACTCAAGCCTCTACAAGCACGGAAGGGGGTAGCCAAGAAACCTGCCCTCCTCTGAACAACCCTGCATCTGCAAACGTATATATGGTTAGGGGTGATGCTTTCATATCGACTAGAGCACACGATTATAGTAAACCAAAAACTTCTGAGAAGGTTAAAAAAGATGATCTCCCATTTATTCCTCTACATATTGAGAAGACGTTGGGAGAAATAATGACTCACATTCCAAAAGGTGCATTTAAAAAAGCTTCTCATAACCCAAACACAAGGGCTGCCCATAACTACTCTGTGGTGGAAGATTTATCACAAACCCCTTGTGTGATGTCTCCTTTGGAGGTCCTCCAAAGCTGCCCTACTTAGAGGAAAGCCTTGTTAACTTCTTTGGGCTCTACTGAGACTTGTAATCCGGGTACCATCATGTTAGATACAAATGACTTAAAACCTCATTTGCCTTATCACGTAGCATTTCAGATAGTAGTGGCTTATCCCACGAAAACTTTTACTCGGAATATCTTCCACACGGTGGTCAATGAGGGTGCCTCGACATGCGTTATGTCATTGGCATGTTGGAAGGCCATTGGGTAGCCTATTTTGTCTCCATCACCTACTCTCCTCACTGCTTTCGACGGTCGTTTGTTCCAACCACATGGTATTTGTTATCACTCCAAGAAACTCCTTAGGGTTGTAGACTAAGGATGCTTGGTAACTTAAAAATAGTGTGTAGATATGCTTGGAACAATGGGGTTTTTAATGATCAGTGTAATAGACAACTCATCATACATCTAAAGAAAAAGTTCTTTCAGGAAACAATAATCAGATCAGGTAAATTGAAAGGAGAGGATGAAGAACACTATTCTTGATTGCCAAATACAACTGAATGTAGGGCTTGATGCAAGATAGAAATAAATCCTTTACTTCAAGTCTATGAGCTCAATAAAGAGATAACAATCTTCATAAGCTGAAATAAACTGAAACAAAGTACAGAATGGAGAACATGGATATTTCTGATATTGAAAATGAAAGGATGGAGATGTCCTTGCGAGGTCTCCAAGAACCTTGTCCTGGTCTATGACAAAGATAAGGACCCCCTGGGTGCAGGAAAATTCAAACCCATGTGGTTCGGACCTTTCATCATAAAAGAGGTATTAAAAAAGGGTGCTTATCGTCTAGTTGATTTTGAAGGGAATGCTTTGGCGGAGCTTAGAAAAGGGCTCTACCTCAAGAAGTATTACTCATAGGCAGGTCACTGTGGGTAACTTTTTGTAACATATGTATAGTCTTTGTACTATTACTTTTTAGTTTCTTTTAAATGTTATGGACGAGTCATTGATGTTATCTTTCGTTAATATGGCAGATGTCAAGTGATTCCAAGGTGTTCATTGGGTATGCAAACGGTGCTAGTCGGCACACTCGGAGGCTTGCCTCCGTAGCTTGAGTAATCTTTACACCTCAGGGCCAGTTGTTATCTTCCATAGGTATATGCTTAGATGACACCACAAATAATGTCGCCGAGTATAGTGTAGTTATTGAGTTGCTTCGTGACGCCTTGTCATTGGGTATCTCTCATTTCTGGGTCTATCTCGATGCTCAACTGGTTGTGTCTCATCTAAACAGAGTATACTAGGTTCATGATCCAACCTTACATCGATGATTCCTTAGGGTACGTCTCTTAGAACGAAACCTTGATTATATTACATATTTTCATGTTCCTAGGAGATTACACCAAATTACAGATACTCTAGCTAATCAAATTTTAGATTGGCATCTTGCACACATATGAAAGAACATTGACGTAAGCATGTAAATACATTTTTTCACACGTAATCCATAAGACACAAAAGATCAAAAAACCATATATAATATCATAAAGTAGCTAGAGTACATAGATGGACGCAAGCAGCTCAAAAAATAGGACCAATAATGAGTCACAGGGCTTATGCCCTCAATATATATATATATATATATATAGGTAGTGCTTGTGGCACATAACAAGTCTAAATAGTTTTAGGGCCTATGGTCCCTATTATACTGGTCCACAGCATGGGCAAAAGGCCTAAACAATCAGACCCACGTCCGAGGTGCCCCCACTACATGAGGCTGCATGGATAGCGGCAGGTCCTCTATCTCTACCATCGGGACTATGCGAGTGAGTGCAGTAAAGTTCTGCTCAACTCGTCTAAGTACCCTCTCAGCCTCCCCAGTTGGGAGGTTTTATGCTACTGCTGGTCCCCCGATAGTGGCAGCAGCTGCTTTTGGCCAAGGACAATAGTTGTTTCGTGCATAATCGACAGGTCACACTGGTCTCACATCTGCATGCAACAAATGTATACCTATCAAATACTCTGGCATATAAAAAAAATGATATATATAAAAAAAACTACATAAAAATTACATATACAAAAAAAAAACTACAAAGGTGGAGACTTACCTATCTCCCCTCGCTCCTCACCAGGAGGCACAGGTATCTTAGGATCTCTATAAAAGTATATCCCTACATATGGGTAATCCTCGATCACAGGGATCTTCCATGACAACCATGCAAAAATGTCATCATCGAAGGACTCATTGGTCCTTCCACCACCCTGTCACGGCAGTAATACTGCCCATATACATACAACAGGAAAAGAGGCCTGATGTCCTCGTACCACTTCCCGAGGACTAAAACTTGAAACTCTCTCAAAAAAGAATGAACACAAAATCGTCCCGAACCTGAAGTTCCTCTGTGTCCGCTGACGAAAATCTGTCAATTGCCTCTTCATACACTCTAGTAGTGTGGTACTCTAGTAAAAAAATTGTGCATTCAAGCATTGGATCGCACAATTCATTTGTGAGCGAGACGCCTGATGCAAGGCTGCTGAACCGGTAATCTGCCCAATAAGCATTAATATCACTTGCAGCGATAGGTCAATGATCTTACTTATTGGCACCTGGGAGCTCAAATGGTTTGTCCCAGACTCATAGTGCAGGGCTATTAGTTCCGCTATGTTAAGTGGCCCCGATGGAAATGTCCTGAAATTAACTGGTTCCCTCTCCTTGAGAGGCCAGTCAAAAAGTAGATATCCTTGGTGGTGGGCACCAGTGATTGCCCCTCTAGCATGAAGGCCTCTGCATCAGGGTGCCAATAGTCAACCAAGGCATTCAGTATCCTCAGTTGTGCTCGCATAAACGGAAATAGGAAAAACTTAAGCAAACCACATTGCATCAACACAGCCACGACATTCGGATCTCCCGCAACCAACTCACTAATTGATTCATGCTCCCTTTCCCTCCAGTGGACATACATCCTGCCAACACAACAAAGTTCAGGAGGGTTAGTAAGGGCTGTTTGGTTCTTTTATCTATAAAGGGGGTCCCACGCGGGCAGGTTTTACTCTGCCTGAGTGTACACACGGCCTGTCCAGAGATAGCCTGCGTGGACCTAGGGCCGACCTTTTAAAGGTCGACGACCACCCAAAAAATGAAATCAAAAGAAAAATTAAAGAATTGAAAATCTATATAGGGGAGTTTGTACTTACTTGGTCCAAGCGGAAGTTCGTTTCGTCCACTGTAGCTCCCGGAATCACCATTTTTATCAAAGGGGGTCTTTTGGCTCCAGAGTCAATTTCCAAATCAACAATGGTGATAATGAGTAGCCAACTTCTATTTATAGACTTTTTGGCCTCTTTTTGTCACTTTTTTGACCTCCCTTATTAGTTTCTTTATACCAAAAACAATTTAGAGTGATTCAGGAGTTATATGGGAGGGATTTGATCGGGTATTGGGACACTTTTTTTTGAGTTTTGAGGAAATTTTGACGGTCCATGAAAACTTTTCCAAGAATCAACTTGAGCATATAGGTTAGGTTACTACCCCGACTTTTGTGTCTCGTTGTCTTTTTTCTCTGCCATAGGATCGATCCCATCAGGTTGTGACACAGAACCATCATATCTACTTTAGAAGTGTCGCAACTTGGCGGTAGAGCTTACCAGAACATGGATGCCCTAGGTAGGTCCTGGTTGCATTATGGTGTCCATGCCATTTCTACAACACTATAGGCTCGGGAGTCCTTATAGTCTTTCCTGAATATGAGTTTGAGCCTCATTTGCATGATTCTTCTTCGCTCTTGATCTCACTCTCAGGACTCCCAAACAATAACGGGTCTCATTTTAAGCCCTTTTCAGACCATCTAAACATGAAAAGATTGTCTAGCGATCTTGTAGCCTTTCATGCTCGTTAAACTGAAATTTGAAGTCACATCTGTTCGACGGTAGTTTATCCCTTTTTCGGTCCGAATGGTCAACTGTACGAACAAAGGTATACTCTATGGAACTTCTGTTCTTTAAAAGAGTACTCTCAGGTATAATTTTATCCCTTTTTCAGGCCTAAGGGACTAAACTTATGAAAAAGGAACCCCCATGGAGTCCATAGTTAAGCTCTTTTCAGACTCCCTAAAATTGAAAAGATCGCCGAGTGACCTTATTCTTTCACACTCGTTAAATTGGTCCAGAAGAATATTCCTGACGGAGTCCATAGTTAGGATTTTTTCAGACTCCTTAAAAATGAAAAAATGGTCGAGTGACCTTGTCTTTATCACACTTGTTAAAATGGTTTTGAATAGACATATTGTCGGTGCTAGTTTACCCATTTTTCGAACCGACTAGACTATATCCGAAAAAGGTACCCCAATGGAGTCTCCTTTTATGTTTTTTCAGACTCTCTAAATATGAAAAACCACTGAGCTTACCTTCTCTGGTCTCATTAAAATTACATCGAAGGACGTTACCATTGTGTGTTTTATTAACCGCATTTGCATACCTTATATGCCAGCCTTGTAACAATTTGCTTCTGCGTCTTAACACCTTTGGCCCCCAGAGGATTTTTCTCGAGTATCATTTTACTAGAACATCAGTCTTTTCCTTGTGCCTTGAACTTTTATGTTTTCAATACTCGTTCCTCCATTGTAACGTAATATTCCTTTATTCTTTTTCCCAAAATTTTTGAAAACGACAAAAAAAATCAAATATACCCCAAAAAGAGGAAGGGAAAAGTATTTTCTTTATTGGCAGCGTCATGAGTCACCCTTGGATAAAGCACATCTGTTCGTGTGTTCATCATACTATGGGATGTAGTGTGACCTTAGGAATCTTTTCTCGCTATATAAATTTGTGTCCTCCACCATTTGGTTATCCTTCCAAACATATGGAGAGTTTGCTTTTCCTCCTGCTTCGTAGAATTATGATTAATGCCATGCTGCCTGAGTCTCATTATTTGTCGTGCTATTATCTAAGGGAAGTTTGTCACCAAGCCTGAGTCGGCCCCTCTGCAATATGTCTCTTGTCCTCATACCCGACCATCCTGAACATCCAATCAAGTCCTTGTTTGAAATCACTAAAGCCTTCAGTATGATCATCAAGATTATCAAGTCCATGATCGATGAGCCGTCGAAGACCTCTAGGTAGTGCAGTCGTACACTCATATTACACTCCTACCTGAGTTTTGAAGATTTTGAGGTTGTTGCTAGAGCTCTGAAGATCTCATCTCCAGCCATCAGGCCGAATCAACTTCTGGAAGATGGATAGTCTATATGTATATCTTTCTAATTTCAAGATGTAGCTCCACTGTGTATTGTTCGCGGCTACTCTTTATAGTTATTTGACATGGATCTACAGTGTATTTGATTGGTAGCCATGATTCTATTTTATCTCGAGCATGGGTATGCCCGCCTCGGTGAGAAATTTGTTATTTTGTAGACGACACCTCCCGGTTCCTGATCCTTAGGCTCAATTATTTGGCACATCAATAAAGATTGGTAATGTATTTCATCCATCAGATGCTCTTTTGACCTCGCACATTAGGGGGAATCTGTTATAACCCTAAATTTCACCACACATGCTTACCTAGCATCAGGCCAACTCATATCCCTTCTTTGCCAAAGCACTGCTGAACAACTCTTTGAAAATCCTCTTTTATAAAGGCCCACGTGCCCTAATCCATTACTGCATGCGTGTACATGCTGGCGGACCCAAAACAGCCTGCGTGGACCGACAAAAGCACGAAAAAATGAAAGTTGCCGATGGAGCACAAAAGCTATGTGTGAGTTAACTGAAACTCCTAGCCATGCATGGCCGAGGGTTCGTCCAAATACCTAGCTCCTTCTAGCCTATAAAATAAGGGGTAGGGGTCCCATTTGGAGGAGGAAAAATATAGCAAGGAAACTCTGCCTATTTACGTATTCCCATTGTCCCAACCCTTTAGCCTTTCCTTGTGCCAAAGGAGATTCAAAGAAAAGTAGCTGAAGGATAGAAGAAGAGGAGCCTAGGATCAGGTTCAAGGAGCAGTGGCCGGTCTCAAATTTTGTAAGTTGACTCATTGAAAGTAATAAAGAAAATGCTTTTCCCATCCCAATTCATGAACTTTTTATGGTTTGATTAGTTTATGTTTGGATTTCTAACCCGTTCGTATATAAGTAGGATGCATGCATAGTTGTTGCTTGTCTTGGATGCAGGTCAACTTTGGAAGGAGTATTGTGAACAAGTAATCAAGCACAACGGAGGATCGACATCAAACACTGGGAACGAGGTAGGTTGATCTTTCCATGCATTTACTAATAAAAGGGGATTTAAATCTAGGGATGAAGGTAGAAAGTAATTTCTCTTCGGTTATATCTGCATGCAAAGTCTGAACTCTATTTGCTAGTCCGTAGGGAGATTTTCCCAACAACAATATGGGTCCACGGGACCAAGAGGGTAGTGGATGGACATGTGAGAAGTTAAAAGGAAATATAGGTTTCCAAAGGACTTCATTAGGTCCATAAAGACATCTACATCTTCAAAAAAATATTCATCAAGCATAACCTTACACGTTTGCAAGGTCTCCTTCAAGTGAAGGACAAAAATTCTTAGAAAATGTCTTTTCTTATTCATTTTAGATGAATTGTACCTTGAGGAGGTTTTCCCATTAGGTTTTCCCTCTCTCCTCACTTTTTTAGTGTTCATTCATTTAGATGCATTGTAAAATGGGTACCTAACAAGGCCTTGTAGTCGAGACCCGTTCTTCATTACACCCTAGTAGTTTTCATAGGGGGTGTTGGAGATATTACACACTTACACATTCACTTTTCCTAAGTTTTAGTTGAGTATATTCTACCAAGAATATTCCCCTACAAAATAGAGTGCTCCTAAAATTTAGGGTGCTTCCTATAAAATAGGGTGCATTATCACTTTCATTAGGACTTTAGTTCAAACTCAGTTGACCTCATTTGACTAGTGGAATACCAATCATGCATATATTTCCTATATTTTAGGGAATGAGGGTGCACTTCCTTTGGATGCATGTGGTATTCTTTGTCTCCAAACATGTCACTCAGTTAAACTATTTCCTCTTAAATCGTTAACTGAAACTAGCTAATAATTGACTCCCATTACATTGAGTTAGTGTATGGATATCCTTTGGATCACTCCTATGATGCATGCACTCCAGGATATTGGTGCTTTTCTTCTCTTGGATTATATATTAGAATCTATATTACTTATTCTTAATTTTTTTTAATAGATTTTCTCATTCTTTCTCTCATTATTGTCTATGTCTCTCTCTCTCTCTCAATTCTCTTGCAAGTTTTATGTTATTTTCTCTGTCTAGGTTCTCTTTGAATGGTATTAGGGTTTTCACCCAAACTTCACAACAATGAATTACATGCAAAATGAAATAAATGTTAGGATGAAATACCATGGTAAAAGAAGGAAGAAAACTTGTCTCATAAACTATAAAATCCATGTGCATAAGATATTTGTCTTCATCCTAGTATCTTCCCCATACCATACTCATGATAGAGGTAGAAAAATAAATATAATTATAATGAGATACAAATAAGATGTGCTGAAAAGAATGATAATTACAACGTTCTATAATACAATATAAAGCTAGAAATCCTCTATCCCTAATATATCCTCCCTTTTTTATTAAGAGAAATGGTTGATTTACTCAAACCTTGATCATCGATTGAGGGGTTAGTTGACATAGTAAAACTTGATCCATCCCTTTATATCAGGGAAAATTTTAGGTGCTAAATTTCACCCATGGGAGAATTTCCTTGTTTTTTCCAAAAACGATTTGTTAATTTCCATTTTTTCTAAAAACAATTTCACCCAAATTATATAGGGTAAAATATTTATTTATAAATCATGAAAAATTTCTAGAAACTATATTAAATCCTTTAAAATTTGATTATTTTTATAAAATTATTGCCAACCATTTTATCATTAGAAGTTTAAGAATCAATAAGGTTTGCCAAAGTTTCTAGACTTTCACATAGGTGTGGATCCTTAAAATTCTCCTTGCTTTATATTTTGTTTAATATTTTCTTTTTGAGATG
>JASDQU010437880.1:24425-47071 GCA_032191745.1 Picea mariana | reverse complement strand
TGATTCCTTAGATCTCTTCTTGTTCAAGTATTTTTTATGTTTCATGCCTTTTTTATTGCTGGGTAACATAGATCTAAAGACATTTTCTAAATACAAAAGTAGGGTTTCTTGTTTTCTAACCCACTTTTGTCTGTATATTATGTACAACAACAAAATTTGTAGATATTCTCACCCTTGCTTCTAATCCACACCAAATAAATGGTGACCATACTGGGGATATGAGTTTTACTCATGATCCTTGGTTATGCGTGTGTGATACAATTTTTTTCTCACATTCTTTTATAAGATTTTATTAATTTTTTTAAGGGTTTACACCTTCCTATATTTTTTTGTTTGTTTTCATAGGTTACAGGTGTTGAAAATCCACTCAGGAAACCCTATCAAACAAAGCCATAGATATTCTCTGGGAAACATTTACCAACGCACTTTTTTCCCTCTTTCCAACATTAGCCAATGCCATTTTTGTCTCTTTTCTACCACTAGTCAACATAGATATTTGGTAGTTTTTTGCCATTTCTCAACACATATTTTAGGCATTGTTTTCCAATGGTCAATGCATATTTTGAGTTTATGCCACTGGTCAACATATCTTTTGGGAATTTTTACACCACTAATCAATGAAGAATTTGGACCTTTTTCTACCACTTCTCAATGAATATTTCCAGGTATTTACTACACTAACCATTTTTTTAATTTTCCACTACTTTCAGTGCTTTATTTTATTTTTCTATGTGTTGTTTAGGGTCTTCATTTTCCTTTAGTTTTTCATTTTATTGAGTGGTTTAAAAAACACATTAAACCAAGGGAATTGAAGAACAAACCGCTAGGGGTTTGGTCACTTTTTCGGAAGAGGGTTTCTTGAGGGTTTGGATCCCTATTTGCTACTGCAAATAGGTTATATATTTACCACCCAATTGGAATCCTCTCCCTTCATTTATTTCTTTCAATTGCATCTAATTTATAGTGCATTTAAAAAATAAAATAAAATAAAAGCATACAAGGTAGAATGTTTATTTGGTTCCATTACACTTAGTTTTTGTTGTTTGTTACAACCATTGATTGTTAATGCATTGTTGTTACAAAACCATAAAGTAGTTTTTCATTTTCATACCAAAACCATTAGTGAAAGGAAGACCTCTTAGGACCCTTCTTTTCCTTGCCAATAGGGCCTTACCATTACAAGTCTATCTACCTCATTTGAAATACATTTTTCCAATTTGAGATATCTTTGCTTGCATGCAAAACCTCTTATGTCATTCAAAAAGAAAGGTAAACACCTTGTACATTTGAATTGGTTTCTTTTTTAAGTAGTAATTCATTTCATGCACTTTATTTTAAATCGTTCATTTTTAAGAATTTATTTTTACATCAACAATTTAACTACAAAATTCAAACCAAACATAAACAAATTTACCACAACACCAAAACATAATACTTTGAAACTTTCCTTTGAACACCATTTCTCCCCTAAAGAGACAGTCTCATAGGATGAAAGGCATTCAACCTGAGTTCCCTTTAAGGTGTTCTCTAGTCTCCATTAAATGAAGCAGGGTCCCCCACCCCAACCCATACTCCAGTTCTATCTCCTCACAGTTTGAAACCCCATCCTCATTGTGAGGTACTGGTGTATCCATTTCTCTCCCTTTACCTCATTCACCTGGACCACATCCTTCTATTTCCTCCATGTCCCAAACTACCCTAACATCCTTGCAATTTGTGGTTGTATTGAATATCCCTGACCTTAACTAGTTTATCAGTGATATCATTCATCATGATCCAAAATGGTATCCTATGCCTACCAAGCTATCCTTTGAAATCCCTAAGTTTTAGGGAAATTTAGGATAAGACCCCTCCAACCACGTGATGCCCCTCTAATTTTGTTGTTCTTTGAAGTCCATCACAAAGGACTCAATTAGAATTTTCCTTTACCAAATAACCTTAATGGATGTTGTTGAAAAATTATTGACAAACTAGGGAACTCTCATCGTACTTTTGATTCCATTGCGAAGGTGTTTCTCACCTTTTTCCATTTACATGTTTAGCTTGACCTAGGCATTGATATCCTTACCACATGTCTCTAAACCATTGCCACTCATATCTTCAACCACATCCATGAGTGGCATAGATGGCATGTCTTGTGCAAATCCAAGCTCAATGACATATTCTTGAAGGATTTCTTCCCGAAGTCCCTCCTTCCTCCCATCAACAAAGATGTCACCATGACATTGCCTCAAAGTGAGGAAGACTCCATATGAAAGGCCCAATGGTGTGAATTGATCTGCACTCAATCTAGGTATCTTTACACCATTCTCCTCAACTCCCATCATTCCCAATCAAGTGACTCAAACACTCCAGGGATCTCCCATGTAGTTGATGGCCTCATCGGCTCTATATCTATAGCATATCCACCACCACCACCACCTAGACCTAGTAGATATGCCTCTCCTTATGGTGGATCACCCACTTCTTATGGATAATCGACCCCACCCTAAGACCATTCCCATGCTTCATCTCAAATGAGCATGAGTGCCTCCTATCATGCACCACATGTCCATCCTCATCATCATGGTTAAGGTCACACATGTGGAAATACCTCTTGTGGGGATAACATCAACCCTTATGACCCATGTTATTACTCCCACACCTCCTCCACAACTAGGAAAACTATAAGCACAACAAAACGATTACCTTCCTACAAACTAGAAAATGAAGAAAATCAAAAGGAAAGGGAAGAAAAATAACCAAAACCAAAGGCCACATCGAACATAGAACCCAATCCTCAACAATACTAAGGGAAAAAAGATTGACACCAACCAAATACAAGGTACCAATCGAGTGTTTGCAAAGAAAGGGAAGAACCAGCCCCTCCTGAACTAGGTGGATATCAGTGCCCACCCACCTATTCCAGCTGGCTCATTTTGGCAGTTTCAATTTGGAAGTTTTGTTCCTAGTTTTCGAGTTCCAAACTTTCATGGTCGTTTTGAGGCCCTAAACAACATTTTTAGGGCACCCCTCAGTCAAACTATTATCGTACTCAAAATATAATGACAACATGTGTATTCCTCGGATAGACTTTTCCAACGAGTTATCATGTGCCCCAAACAAAAATCATATGACAAAGTTATGCCCTTGGGAAGTTAATACACCAAACTACCCAAAACGGGGTCCACAAAACTATTGGATTTTCATATTCCGGTGTTAGGGTTTTGGATTTTCTTTATGTTAAAAAGTCCTTTAGAACCTCATTGTAATTCATCTTCTGGAGAATGTGAGTAGCCATCACATCTCTTCTCAAAGATAACCTGCCATCATTCTAGTGAGTCTTTCACTCTGTGTTTCTACAACTTTGTACATTTCGCTCATTAATAGAAATTATGTATTACTGTATCTCTGTGTTTATGGTTACATCTCTAATTTTTTTATATTGTTGGATATCAGATACATCTCTATACATTTTTTTATTATATCTCCTCTCTCATTTGGTGCCAAAAATAATCTGGATCAGTGGTATTAGAGAAGATTTCTCTTGATCATTTTTTAGTGCATGTCCCCGACAAGGTATGAGTATAAGAAGTTGGCACTCGATCTTGACTCTCTTGAGAACAATCGCTCTCACAACCCTAAGAAACCCTCCATGGTGGAAGGAAAGAAAAAAAACAAAGTATACGATTCTATTAATTTGTTGCTTGAGCAAGCTCTCACGCAACAGAGGGACGAAATGATGGAGAATTTTTCCAACATCCTTCAATGCATGTCGATAAAAACAAGAGCGTCTTCATCGAGCAGCCTCTTTGGATGCACCTATCCTTTCAAGGTACAGGTTGATTTTTATATTCCCATATTTGAAGGATAGATAGATGCATATGCCCTAGAAAAATGGTTAAATCTGCTAGAAGGTTATTTCTCTGTTCATAATTTCTTCAATAGGTAAAAGGTCACCTTTTCAATCCTTAAGGCTCTCCCCCATGTTAAACATTGGTGGGAAACTTACTGGGAGAAAATTTCCACAGAGGTGTCTAGAATATATGGCGTCGATCCCACTTGGGATTTTTTTGTGGAAGCGTTAAGGGAACAATATTACCCTGTTGACAACTATGAGGACGAGTACATGAGATGGACCACACTGTGACAAGAGAGGGGCCAAGTAGTGTCATATTTCACCAATACCTTGCATACCTTGTGAAAAAAGTTAGGTATCAAAGACTTCGAGTGAAATTTGGTTCTGAAATACTATGGGGCTCTACACAGATACATCCAAACTGAAATGGATTTTTTGGAAATCCCATCACTTGGTACTTCTTATCGATATGTTGTTAAAATCGAGCATAAATTTAAGCACCAAAACAAGAGGGATTTAAGGTCTACAAAATCCGAAACAACAAAAGTATGATAAAGATGACCCTCAGAAATAGCCTCCTAAAAACTAGTCCAAGCCACATGAAAAGAAAGGTCATGGAAAGACGAAGAAGGACACCAGAAAATGGTACATTTTCCACAAAATACCCTGGCACAACACTGATGAATGTCACTCAAAAGATTCATTGGTGGCTAAGATCAAAGACAAGGATTCAAAACCTTATTCAGAATCTGATTCAGAAAATACTCATAGAATACATATCATCGACGTAGATCCCACTTCTATTGTCGTGACCGCAACAATTCAACTAGAAGAACCAACAGATCTTGAAGAGGGAGAGCGTGTTTTTCATTCATAGATGTGAGTGAAGGGGAACCCGCATTCATAGATGTGAGTGAAGGGGAACCCGCTTCATTTTATTGTTGATAGTGGAAGCCAAAAGAACCTCGTCTAAGCAGAGTTCATCAAACAGTTGGGATTGTCAACAACACCACACTCGTAGCCATACAACATCGGGTGGCCTACCAGGGACAAGATATTTATGTCATCCAACAGTGTTGATTGTCATACAACATCCAACGCTTCAAGGATGAGGTATTATGTGATGTTGCCCCACTGGATGTCTGTGATGTTTTCTTGGACCAACCATATATGTGGAAGCGTCGTGATATTTATGAGTCTCGACCCTGTAGTGTCATTGTTACTCTAATGGGTCATATCTTTAGAATACCAGAGGTAAATCCGACTATTGTCCCACCTAAAAAGTGTCGCAAGGTAGTATCTTATACTACAAAATTTAGCTTCTTCACAATCTGTTCAAAAGGTGAATAGAAGGATATTGCAACCACTATAGCCTTGACCCAAGCACCTTCTATCCAAAATAAGTGGGTCGACAAGACTACAATATAGTGAAAGTATTCCTTCTGCACATAGACATCTCATGTAGCATGATTGTTTGAATAGATTCAACCCCATGAGCAACAGGTTCATGAAATCCTTCCACAAACCAAGCAACGGGACATCTACAACAAGGCAAGCAGCGCACCAAGATTCAGTTACAGTAATCATTTTCCCCTCTCCCTCGGGAACTCAATGCAATGGAGACCATTTCTTCCTAAGGAGAGAGGATTGATCCCTGTGGATATCGGTGGCCACCTACCTATTCCAACTATCTCATTTTGGCAGTTTCAGTTTGGCATTTTTGTTCCTAATTTTTGAGTCTCAAATTTTCAGGGCCATTTTGAGGCCCTAAACAACGTTTTTAGGGCTCACAATAGTTAAGCTATGTACTAAGTCAAATTCTGATGGAAACATGTGTATTCCTCGGATAGACCTTTCCAACGAGCTATTGTGCACCCCAAACAAAGATCAAATGTCAAATTTACACCCCCAGGAAGTTGATACACCAAACAAACTACTCAAAACGGGGTCCACAAAACTATTGGCTTTTCATCTTCTGGGGTTAGGGTTTTATATTTTCTTTATGTTAAAAAGGCATTTTGAGCCTCATTGTAATTCATCTTCTAGAAAATGTGAGTGGTCATCACATCTCTTCTCAGACATAAGTTTCCACCATTCTAGCGATTCTTTCACTCTATATTTCTACAATTTTGTACATTTCGTTCATTAATACAAATTGTGTATTATTGTATATATGTGTTTAGGGTTGCATCTATGATATATTTCTATTATATTTTTGGATATCCAATATGTCTTTGTACATTTATTTATTATATCTCCGCTCTCAGTTCGTGTCAAAAATAATCCAAATCAATTTTATCAGAGTAGGTTGCTCTTGATCGTTTTTCAGTGCATGTCCCCAATGAGGTCTAAGTATATAAAGTTGGGTCTCGAGCTTGTCTCTATTGAGCAAAATATCTCTTGCACATCGAAGAAACCCTCCATGGTGGAAGATAAGAAAAAAGACAGAGCAGACGATTATATTCATCTGTTGCTTGAGCAAGCTCTCATGTCATAGAGGGATGAAATGATGGAGAATTTTTCCCACATCCTTCAACGCCTGTCAATAAAAATAGGCACGTATTCATCAAGCGGCCACTTTGCAGGAACCTCATATTTCAAGGTACAAGTTAATTTTGATATTCCCATATTTGAAGGACAAATAGATGCGGATGTCGTAGAAAAATGGTTAAATCTACTAGAAGGTTATTTATTTGTTCATAATTTCTCTAACAAGGAAAATATCACCTTCGCACTCCTTAAGGCTCTCCCCCATGTCAAACATTGGTGGGAAACTTACTTGAAGCAAAGTTCCATAGAGGATTTTGGAATATATGGGGTCAAACCCACTTGGGATTTTTTTGTGGATGTGGTAAAGGAACAATATTACCTTGTTGGAAACTATGAGGACCAGTACATGAGATGGAACACACTATAGCAAGATAGGGGCCAAGAAGTGCTAGATTTCACCAATACCTTCCATACCTTGTGAAACATCCTAGGTATCAAAGACTTTGAGCGACATTTGGTTCTGAAATATTGTGAGGCTCTACACAGATACATCCAAAATGAAATGGATTTTTTGGACATCTCATCACTCAGTACTTCTTATCAATATGTTGTTAAAATAGAGCAGAAGTTTAAGCACTAGAACAAGAGGGATTTCAAGTCTACAAATATGTAAAAAAAAATTATGATAAATACGGCCCTGGAAAACATCCTCCCGAGAAATATTCCAAGCCACAGGAAAAGAAAGGTCACAAAAAGACGAAGGACACTAAAAAATAGTGTGATTTCCACAAAATCCCCTGGCACAACACCAATGAATGTCGCTCAAAAAATTTATTGGTGGCCAAGAACAAAGACAAGGAGCTGAACCCTAATTCAGAATCTGATTCAGAAAATACTGATAAAAGGTAGATCATCGATGCAGATCCCAATATTATTGTCACGCCTGTGACAATTCAACCAGAAGAACCAATAGACTATGAAGAGGGGGAGTGTATTTTTTATTTAGATATGTGGGTGAAGGGGACCCCACTGCATTTTATTGTTGAAATCGGAAGCCAAAAGAACCTCATCTTAGCGGATGTCATCACACAGTTGGGATTGTCGACAAAACCACACCCGCATCCATACAACATCGGGTGGCTTCGCTAGGGAGGAGATCTTAGTGTATGTCTCAATACCTATTTTCATACGACATCTAACCCTTCAAGGATGAGGTATTATGTGATGTTGCCCCGCTGGATGTCTGTGATGTTCTCTTGGGCTAGCCATATATGTGGAAGCACCATGTTATTTACGAGTCTCAACCCCGTAGTGTCATTGTTAATATAAGGGGTTATCTCTACATAATACCATAGGTAATTACGAATATTTTCCCACCTAAATAGTGTTGCAAGGTATTATCTCATACTACAAAATTCAGATTCTTCACAATCTATTCAAAAGGTGAACAGAAGGATACTACAACTGCTACAACCTCTGCCCAAGCACCTTTTATCCAACAGAAGCGGGTGGAAAAGACTACATCAAAGAAAAAATATTCCTTTTTCACATAGACATCTCATGTGTCCCAGCCGGTTGAACATATTCAACCCTGCCAGCAACAGGTTCATGATAGCCTTCCACAAACCAAACATCACGATGTCTCCAACAAGGCAAGCAGCGGACCAAGATTCAGTTACAACAATCGTTTTCCCCTCTACCCCAGCAACTCAACGCAATGGATACCATTTCTTCCTAAGTCAGGAGGATTTATCCAGGTGCATATCAGTGGCCACCCATTTATTCCAACTAGCGCATTTTGGTAGTTTCAGTTTGGTAGTTTTGTTCCTAGTTTTCAAGTCCCAAACTTCTGGGACCGTTTTGAGGCCCTGAACATTGTTTTTAGGGCTCAAATATTTCATATTATATATGAAGTTAGAGTATGGTGGAAACATCTATATTCCTCGGATAGAACTTTCCAATGAGCTATCGTGCACCCCAAACAGAGATCGTATGTGAAAGTTATTCCCCCGGGAAGTTGATACATCAAACTACCTAAAATGAGGTCCACAAAACTATTGGCTTTTCATCTACTGGGGTTAGGGTTTTGGGTTTTATTTATGTTAAAAAGGACTTTAGAGCCTCATTGTAATTCATCTTCTGGTGAATGTGAGTAGCCATCACATCTCTTCTTAGAGATAAGCTACCACCATTCTAGTGAGTCTTTCACTCTGTATTTCTACAGTTTTGTACATTTCATTCATTAATAGAAATTTTGTATTACTATATCTCTGTGTTTATGATTTCATCTCTGATATATTTATGTTATATTTTTTGATATACAATATGTCTCTGTACATTTATTTATTATATCTCCACTCTCATTTCATGCCGAAAATAATCTGGATCAGTGGTATAAGAGTCGGTTGCTCTTGATCGTTTTTTAGTGCATGTCCCCAATGAGGCTTGAGGATAGAAAGTTGGGTCTTGAGATTGTGTCTCTTGAGGATAATCTCTCTCGCATGCCCAATAAACCCTCCATGCGAAATAAAATAAAAACGACAGTGCATACCATTATATTCATTTGTTTTTTGAGCAATCTCTCATGCGACAGAGGGACGAAATGATGGAGAATTTTTCCCACAGCCTTCAATGCCTGTTGATAACAACAGGTGCGTCTTCATCAAGAGGATATTTTGGAGGCACCTCTCCATTCAAGGTACAAGTTAATTTGATATTCCCATCCTTGAAGGAGAGATAGATGCAGATTCCCTAGAAAAATGGTTAAATCTACTAGAAGGTTATTTCTATGTTCATAATTTCTCTGAGAGGGAAAACATCACCTTTGTACTCCTTAAGGCTCTCCCCCATGTCAAAAATTGGTGGGAAACTTACTGGGATAAAAGTTCCAAAGAGGATTTTGGAATATATGGGGTCGATCCCACTTGAGAATTATTTTTGCATGTGGTAAAGGAACAATATTACCCTATTGAAAACTATGAGGACCAGTACATGAGATGGACCACACTGCAGCAATAGAGGCACCAAGCAGTGTTGGAGTTCATCAGTACCTTCCATATCTTGCACACCAAGCTGGGTATTAAAGACTCTGAGCGACATTTGGTTTTGAAATATTGCGGGGCTCTACAAATATACATCCAAATTGAAATGGATTTTTTGGACATCTCATCACTCGGTACTACTTATTTATATGTTGTTAAAATCAAGAAGAAATTTAAGCACCAGAACAAGTAGAATTTTGGGTCTGCAAATCTGCAACAACAAAAGTATGATAAATACAACCTTAACAAACAACCTTCGAAAATCATTCCAAGCAACAGGAAAAGAATGGTCACGAAAAGACGAAGGACATCAGAAAATGGTAAGATTTCCACAAAATCCCCTTGCACAACACTGATGAATGTTGCTCAAAACAATAATTGGTTTCCAAGATCAAATACAAGGAGCCAAACCGTGATTCAAAATCTGATTCAGAAAATAATGATAGAAGTCAGATCATCGACGTAGATCCCACTGTTATTGTCAAAACAACGACAATTCAACCAGAACAACCAACAGACCCTGAAGAGGGGGAGCATGTTTTTCATTCACATATGTGGGTGAAGGGGACCCCACTACATTTTATTGTTGATAGAAGAAGCCAAAAGAATCTCATATTAGAAAAGGTCATTAAATAGTTGGGATTTTGAACAACACCACACCCACAACCATACAACATCGGGTGGCTTCATCGGGGACGAGATATTCATGTCAACCAACAATGTCGATTCTCATACTGCATCCATACCTTCAAGGATGAGGTATTATGTGATGTTTCCCCGCTATATGTCTGTGATGTTCTCTTGGGTCAGCCATATATGTGAAATCACCATGTTATTTATGAGTCTTGACCCCATAGTGTCATTGTTACTCTGAGGGGTCATATCTACAAAATACCAAAGTTAATTCTGACTATTGTCCCACCAAAATAGTGCCGCAAGGTAGTATCTCATACGACAAAATTCATCTTCTTCACAATTTGTTCAAAAGGTGAATAGAATGATACTACAACCACTATAGCCTCGGCTCAAACACCTTATATCCAATAGAAGATGGTCGAAAAAACTACAACAAAGTGAAAATATTCCTTATGCACACATATATCTCATATATCTCGATTGGTTGAACATATTCAACCCCTCCGGAAACAAGTTCATGACAGCCTTCCACAAACCAAGCAGCGAGATGTCTCTCGCAAGGAAAGCAGCGCAACAAGATTCAATTATCGCAATCTTTTTCCCCTATCCCCCAAAAACTCAACGCAATGGATACCATTGTTTCCTAAGGAGGGAGGATTGATCTAGGTGGATATTGGTGTCCACCCACCTACTCCAACTGGCTCATTTTGGCAATTTAAGTTTGCAAGTTTTGTTCATAGTTTTCGAGTCCCAAAATTTCAGGGTCATTTTGAGGCCCTAAACAACGCTTTTAGGGATCACCATAGTCATAATATATATATGGAGTTAGATTCTAATTTCAACATGTGCAGTCCTCAAATATACCTTTCCAACGAGATATTTTGCGCCCCAAACAAATATCGTATGCCAAAGTTATGCCCCCGGGAAGTTCATACACCAAACTACTCAAAACAGGGTGCAAAACAATGTTGGTTTTTCATCTTCCAGGGTTCAGGTTTTAGATTTTATTTATGTTAAAAAGGCCTTTAGAGTCTCATTTTAATTCATCTTCTTATGAATGTGAGTAGTCGTCACATCTATTCTCAAAGATAAGCTGCCACCATTCTAGCGAGTCTTTCACTCTATATTTCTACAGTTTTGTACATTTCACTCATCAATAGAAATTGTGTGTTACTGTATCTCTGTGTTTATGGTTGCATCTATGATATATTTGTGTTATTTTTTTGTATATCCGATACATCTTTGTACATTTATTTATTCAATCTCGTCTCTCATTTTGTGCTGAAAATAATCTAAATCTCTGGTATCAGAGCAGGTTTCTCTTGATCATTTTTTAGTGCATGTCCTCAACGAGGTTTGAGTATATAAAATTGGGTCTCGATCTTGTCTCTCTTGAGGAAAATCACCCTCACACGCCCAAGAAACCCTCCATGGAAGAATAAAATAAAAACAACAAAGCAGAGGATTCTATTCATATGTTGCTTGAGCAATCTCTCACACGACAAAATGACGAAATGATGGAGAGTTTTTCCCACATCCTTCAATGCCTGTCGATAACAACATGCGCATATTCATCAAGCGGACACTTCGGAGGCACCTCACCTTTCAAGGTACACGTTAATTTTGATATTCCCATATTTGAAGGACAAATAGATGCAAATGTCCTAGGAAAATGGTTAAATCTGCTAGAAGGTTATTTCTCTATTCGTAATTTCTTTGAGAGGGAAAAGATCACCTTTGAACTCCTTAAGGCTCTCACCATGTCAAACATTCGTGGGAAAAATAATGGGAGAAAAGTTCCACAGAGGATTCTATAATATATGGGGTCGAGCCCACTTGGGATTTTTTTGTGGATGCGGTAAAGGAATGGTATTACCCTGTTGGAAACTATGAGGACCAGTACATGAGATGGATCACACTATGGAAAGAGAGGAGCCAAGAAGTGTCAGAGTTCACCAATACCTTCCATTCCTTGTGCACCATGCTGGGTATCAAAGACTCTGAGCAACATTTGGTTATGAAATATCGCAGAGCTCTACACAGATACAACCAAACTGAAATGGATTTTCTGGACTTATCATCACTCGATACTACTTATCGATATGCTCTTAAAATTGAGCAGAAATTTAAGCACCAGAACAAGAGGGATTTCTGGTCTGCAAATCTGCAACAAAAAAAGTATGATAAATACGGCCCTAACAAATAGCCTCCTGAAAACCAGTCCAAGAGACAGGAAAAGAAGGGTCATGGAAAGAGGAAGAACACTAGAAAATGGTTTGATTTCCACAAAATCCTCTATACAAACACCAATGAATGTCGCTCAAAATAGTCATTGGTCATTGAGATCAAATATAAGGAGACGAACCATAATTTAGAATCTGATTCAGAAAATACTGATAGAAGACAGATCATTGATGCAAATCCCACTGCTATTGTCGTGACCGTGACATTTCAAATAGAAGAACCACCAGATCCTAAAGAGGGGGGGAACCTTTTTCATTCACAGATGTGGGTGAAGGGGACTCCATTGCATTTTATTGTTGATAGAGGAAGCCAGAAGAACCTCATCTCAACAGAGGTTGTCAAACAGCTGGGATTTTTGACAACACCACACCCACAACCATACAATATCGGGTGGCTTCGCTAGGGACGAGATCTTCATGTCATCCAACCATGTCGATTGTTATATAGAATCCATCCCTTCAAGGATGAGGTATGATGTGATGTTTCCCCACTAGATTTCTTTGATGTTCTCTTGGGCCAACCATATATGTGGAAGCGCCATGATATTTATGAGTCTCGACCTCTTAGTTTCATTTTTACTCTGTGGGGTCATCTCTACAGAATAGCAGAGTTAATTCTGACTATTGTCCTGCCTAAACAGTGTCACAAGGTAGTATCTCATACTACAAAATTTAGCTTCTTCACAATTTGTTCAAAAGGTGAACAAAAGGATAATGAAACCACTACAGCCTCATCCCAAGCACCTTCTATCCAACAGAAGTGGGTCAAAAACACTAAAAAAAAGAACAAATATTCCTTCTGCATACAAACATCTCATGTATCCCGACTGGTTGAGTATATTCAACCACGCTAGTAACAGGTTCGTGACTGCCTTCCACAAACTAAGCAGTGTTACGTCTCCATCAAGGAAAGCAGCACACCGAGATTTAGTTACAACAATCGTTTCCCCCTCTCCCCCAGGAGCTCAAAGTAGTGGAGACCATTCCTTCCTAATTATGGAGGATTTATCTAGGTGGATATCGATGGCCACCCACCTATTCCAACTAGCTCATTTTGGCAGTTTCATTTTGGTAGTACTGTTTCTAGTTTTTGAGTCCCAAACTTTCGGGGATGTTTTGGGGACCTAAATAGTGTTTTTAGGGCTCACCATATTTATACTATAGATAAATTCATATTCTAATAGAAACATGTGTATTCCTCGGATATACCTTTCCAACGAGCTACCGTGCGCCCAGAACGAAGATCGTATGCCAAAGTTACGCCCCGGGGAAGTTGATACACCAAACTACCCAAAACAAGGTCCACAAAATTGTTGGTTTTCCATCTTCCAAGGCTAGGGTTTTGGATTTTATTTATGTTAAAAAGGACTTTAGCGCCTCATTTTAATTCATCTTCTGACAAATGCGAGTAGTCATCATATCTCTTCTTAGAGATAAGCGTCCACCATTCTAGCGAGTCTTTCACTATGTATTTCTACAATTTTGTTCATTTCATTCAATAATAGAAATTGTGTTTTACTCTATCTCTGTGTTTATGGTTGCATCTCTGATATATTTATGTTATATTTTTGGATATCTGATACATCTCTGTACATTTATTTATTATATCTCCACTCTCGTTTCATGCCGAAAATAATCTGGATCAGACATATCAGAGGATGCTTCTCTGGATTGTTTTTCAGTGCATGTCCCCAACGAGGTCTAAGTATAGCAAGTTGGGTCTCTATCTTTTCTCTATTGAGGAAAATCTCTCTCGCACACCCAAGAAACCCTCCATGGTAGAAGAAAAGAACAACAATAGACTAGATGATTCTATTAATCTGTTGCTTGAGCAAGCTCTCACGCCACTGAGGGACGAAAAGATGGAGACTTTTTCCCACATCCTTCAATGCCTGCTGATAACAACAGGCGCATATTCATCAAGAAACCACTTTGGAGGAACCTCACCTTTCAAGATACATGTTAATATTGATATTCCCATATTTGAAGGATAGATAGATGTGGATTCCCTAGAAAAATGGTGAAATTTTCTAGAAGGTTATTTCTTTGTTCATAATTTCTCCAATAGTGAAAACATCACCTTTTCACTCCTTAAGGATCTCCCCCATGTCAAACATTGGCAGGAAACTAATTAGGAGAAAATTTCCACAGAGGACTCTCGAATATATGGGGTCGATCCCACTTGGGATTTTCTTGTGGATGCAGTAACAAAACAATATTACCTTGTTGGAAACTATGAGGACCAATACATGATATGCACCACATTGGGGAAATAGAGGGGCCAAGCAGTGTCGTAGTTCACCAATAACTTCCATACCTTTCACACCAAGTTGGTTATCAAAGACACCCAGCGACATTTGGTTCTGAAATACTGCAGAGCTCTACACAAATACATCCAAACTAAAATGGATTTTCCGGACATCTCATCACTCGGTACTTCTTAGAAATTTAAGCACCAAAACAAGCGATATTTCATGTTTGTTGTGACATCCCCAACCACCAACAGGTTTGACAACATCACTTGTAAACATACTTTTCACTCTGATACCAATTTGTGACGTCCCTGGCCACCAATAGGCTGAGCAACGCTACCTCAAAAAATTAACATGCTCAAGCATACATACATATATAGATAGATAGATAGATAATGCAATTTTAACCAAACATAAGCATTTTGTACATACACATATTCTTGTGGAAGTGACAAGAACACATACCAATATTTAACAGATGATTTACATTCTGTTATCACACAACATAATGTAGAAATAACAGTAAAAGAATGCATGCAGTAATCATAGACAAAACCCATAAATATAACTGCATATATAAATACAAAACATGTAACCAAACTTGGAAATGGTACTTATTTTTTAATTGAAGTACACCAACTTCATGTAGACCTTCCACGAATCTCCCAGCCTTAGACCATGCTGCTCATCACTCTCAACAATGGGTCACCCCCGAGATGGGACTAAACTCCTTCGAGCAAGGAATTCATAGGCTAGGTAGGGACAACAGGAAGTTGCACAATACAATAGGAAGGATCTCCTCTAAGGAGCCACTTATTCCCACCACTCACAGACTCGCATTCCCCACATGTTTGTCACACCACAAGAGTGTACACCTTCACTGTCACACAGTCCATTGGCTGCTCCACCTCCCTTCCAAGGCTTCAACAATAGGCTGGATGGAATTTTCAGAGATTTGTAGCTACTACTAGACTCCCTCTAGGAGAACTCACTTCCTTAGCACACTCTCTCACCTAGAGAGAGTTTCTCACAGGCCTGACAGCTTGCTTCTTATATCCACACTCTCTCACCTGGGAGAGTTACCCACAGGCCTAACAACCTACATCTTCAAACCATCTCTTAAGTCAACCAGGTAACCACAATAGAAAAATAGGGTAAGGTAAGGGATGACTCAACAACTTACAGAGGTTCACAAAGGTAAAGGGTTCAACAATGGTGTAATTGGTCGACTACATGCCTACTTAATGCGTGAGTGAATCGGCGCAACAGATGGCTCTCCTAGTCCCAATGCTCAGAGCGAAATCCTCTAGAAATATGGACAGAATGGTTCATGAACCCCCAACAATGGTGGAAATTCCCACATAAATCAGCATGCATCTTGGGTGACACTTGGCTCTCCAGGAGAACATTCCTCTCCACTTGGAACCCGTTCCTCCTCCCAATGGAACTTAGGATAACTGGGTTTATTTCCCCAAACTTTAGTAATATAAGGAAATGAATTATAATATTCCTTTGGGTTAAACCCTCAATATTAGCCCCTTTTCCTAGTCTCTCAGCCCCCCTCCCTTACCTAGCCTAGTGGAGCTTAGTCCCCCATACTCTTTCTTCATGGTAGGTATACACACAATGATGTTGTTTATATTAATAATATGAATATTTACATGTACAAAATAGGCTCATGACCTTTAACATCTAGGCTCTCCAGCCTAATAAACACATAATCCTACCAACTTATAAATACTTGGCTCACCAGCCTACAAACCACGTTACATTCATAATTACAACTGGGCTTGGCCTTGGGAAATAATTACAATTGGGCTCGAAAAATCTGCAACAAAAAATGTATGATAAAGACAACCCTAACAAACAACCTCTTGAAAACTAGTCCAAGCCACAGGAAAAGAAGGATCCCGGAAAGACGAAGGACACCGAAAAATGGGCGATTTCCTCAAAATCCCCTTTCACAACACCAATGAATATCGCTCAAAATATTCATTGGTGTCCAAGATCAAAGAAAAGGATTTGAACCCTGATTCATAATATGACTTAGAAAATACTGATAGAAGATAGATCATCGGTGCAGATCCCACTACTATTGTCGCGACCATGACAATTCAACCAGAAGAACCAATAGATCATGAAGAGGGGAAACACCTTTTCATTCACATATGTGGGTGAATGGGACCCCATTTCATTTATCCGTTGATAGTGGAAGCTAGAATAACCTCATCTCAGTAGAGATCATCAAACAATTGGGATTGTTGAAAACACCACACCCTTGGGTGGCTTCACCAAGGACGAAATATTTGTGTCTGTCAGTAGTGTCGATTGTCATATGGCATCCAACCCTTCAAGGATGAGGTATTATGTGATGTTTCCCCACTGGATTTATGTGATGTTCTCTTGGGCTAGCCATATATGTGGAAGAACCAAGATATTTATGATTCTTGACCTCGTAGTGTCTTTTTTACTCTAAGGGGTCATCTCTACAGAATACTAGAGGTAATTCCTACTACTTTCCCACCTAAACAGTGCCGCAAGTTAGTATCTCATACTACAAAATTCATCTTCTTCACAATTTGTTAAAAAGGTGAACAGAAGGATGCTGCAACCACTACAACCTCGGCCCAAGCACCTTCTATCCAACAGAAACGGGTCAAAAAGACTACAACAAAGAAAAAATATTCCTTCTACACACAGACACACCATGTATCCTGACTGGTTGAACGTATTCAACCATGCCAGGAATAGGTTTGTGATAGCCTTCCACAAACCAAGTAGTGTGACGTTTCCACCATGGCAAGTAGCGCACCAAGAATTAGTTACATCAATCATTTTCCCCTCTCCTCTAGGAACTCAACGTAGTGGATACCATGTCTTTCTAATTAGGGAGGATTGAGGCCAATCTCTCTCACATGCCCAAGAAAATCTCCATGGTGGAATACAATAAAAAGGACAGAAAAAACAATTATATTAATTTGTTGCTTGAGCAAGCTCTCACGCGACAGATGGATGAAATGATGGAGAATTTTCCCCACATCCTTCAACGCCTACCGATAACAACAGGCATGTCTTCATCAAGCGAACACTTTGGAGGCACCTCACCTTTCAAGGTACAAGTTAATTTTGATATTCCCATATTTGAAGGACAGATAGATGAGGATGCCCTAGAAAAATGGTTAAATTTGCTAGAAGTTTATTTCTCTTTTCATAATTTCTCAAATAGGGAAAAGATCCACTTCGCACTCCTTAAGGCTCTCCCCCATGTAAAACCTTGGTGGGAAACTTACTGGGAGAAAAATTCCATAGAGGAGTCTGGAATATATGAGGTCGAGCCCACTTGGGATTTTTTTGTGGATGCAGTAAAGGAACAGTATTACCCTATTTGAAACTATGAGGACCAGTACATGATATGGACGACAATGTGGCAAGAGAGGGGCTAAGAAGTGCTAGAGTTCATCAATAACTTCCATACCTTGTGCACCAAGTTGGGTATCAAAGACTCTAAGCAAAATTTGGTTCTGAAATACCATGGGGCTATACACAGATACATCAAAACTAAAATGGATTTTCTGGACATATCATCACTCGGTACTACTTATCGATATGTTGTTAAAATCGAGCAAAAATTTAAGCACTAGAACAATCAAGATTTTGGGTCTGCAAATCCGCAAAAACAAGAGTATGATAAAGACGGCCCTAAGAAACAACCTCCAGAAAAAAAGTCCAAGCCACAGAAAAAGAATGGTCATGGAAAGATGAAGGTAGACACAGGAAAATGGTGCTATTTACTCAAAAGACCCTGGCACAACACCGATGAATGTCGCTCAAAATAGTCATTAGTGTCTGAGATCAAAGACAAGGATCTGATTCATATTTTGATTCGAAAAATACTGATAGAATATAGATCATCGATGCATATCCCACTGTTATTGTCACGACCGCAGCAATTCAACCAGAAGAACCAACAGATCCTCAAGAGGGGGAGCGCCTTTTTCATTCACAAATGTGGGTAAAGGGGACCCCACTACATTTTATTGTTGATAAAGAAATCCTTAAGAACCTCATCTCAACAAATATCATCAAATAGTTACAATTTTCGACAACACCACTCCCGCAGCCATAAAACATCAGGTGGCGTCTCCAGGGGTGAGATATTCATGTCAGCGAGCAGTGTTGATTGTCATATCAAATCCAACCCTTCAAGGATGAGGTATTATTTGATATTTCCCTACTATATGTTTGTGATGTTATCTTGGGCCAACCATATATCTGTAAGAGCCATGCTATTTATGAGTCTCGACCTCGTAGTGTCATTGTCACTCTCAGGGGTCATGTTTACAAAATACCGTAGGTAATTTCGACTACTATCCCGCATAAACAATGTCGCAAGGTAGTATCTCATACTACAAAATTCAGCTTCTTCACAATCTGTTCAAAAGATGAACAAAAGAATACTGCAACCACTACAGCCTCGGCCCAAGCACCTTCTATTGACAGAAGTGGGTTGACAAGACTACAACAAAGCACAAAGATTTATTCTACACATATACAACTCATGTATCCCGACTAGTTGAACAGATCCAACCCTTTTAGCAATAGGTTCATGGCAACCTTCCACAAACCAAGTAGTGTGACATCTCCAACAAGGGAAGCAATGCACCAAGATTCAGTTACAACAATCATTTTCCCCTCTCCCCCGAGAACTCAAGGAAATGGAGACCATTTCTTCCTAAGGAGGGAGGATTGATCCAGGTGGATATCAATGGCCACCCACCTATTCCAACTGGCTCATTTTGGAAGTTTCAGTTTGGCAGCTTTGTTCCTAGTTTTTGAGTCTCAAACTTTCGGGGTTGTTTTGAGGCCCTAAAAAACGTTTTTAGGGCTCGCCACAGTCAAACTAAAAATTGGAGTCAGATTCTAATGGAAACATGTGTATTCCTTGTATATACCTTTCCAACGAGATATCGTGCACCCCAAATGGATATCATATGCCAAACTTACGCCCCCAGGAAGTTGATACACGAAACTACCCAAAACGGGGTCCACAAAACTATTGGATTTTCATCTACGGGGGTTAGGGTTTTGGATTTTCTTTATTTTAAAAAGGCTTTAGAGCATCATTGTAATTCATATTCTAGAAAATATGAGTATCCATCACATCTCTTCTCAGAGATAAGCTACCACCATTCTAGTGATTCTTTCACTCTGTATTTCTATAGTTTTGTACATTTCGCTCATTAATAGAAATTGTGTATTATTGTATCTTTGTGTTTATAGTGCATCTATGATACATTTATGTTATATTGTTGGATATCTGATACATATATGTAAATGTATTTATTATATCGTCGCTCTCATTTCATGCTGAAAATAATCTGGATCAATGGTATTAGAGCAGGGTGCTCTTGATCATTTTTTAGTGCAAGTCCCTGACGAGGTATGAGTATAGAAAGTTGGGTCTCAAGCTTGTCTCTCTTGAGGAAAATCTCTCTCTCACACCTAAGAAACCCTCCATGGAAGAAGAAAATAAAAAAGACAGAGAAAATGATTCTATTAAACTGTTGCTTGAGCAACCTCTCATGCAACAGAGGGATGAAATGATGGAGAATTTTTCCAACATCATTCAACGCATGTCGATAAAAAAAGACACGTATTCATCAAGTGGGCACTTTGGATGCACCTCGTCTTTGAAGGTACAAGTTAATTTTGATATTCCCATATTTTAAGGATAGATAGATGTGGATGCCCTAGAAAAATGGTTAAAATTGCTAGAAGGTTATTTCTCTGTTCATAATTTCTCCGACGGGGAAAATATCACCTTTCCACTCCTTAAGGCTCTCCCCCATGTCAAACATTGGTGGGAAACTTACTGGGAGAAAAGTTCCACAGAGGAGTCTAGAATATATGGGGTCGATCCCAATTGGGATTTTTTGTGGATGCGGTAAAGGAACAATATCACCCTGTTGGAAACTATGAGGACCAGTGCATGAGATGGACCATACTGTGGCAAGAGAGGGTCCATGCAGTGTCGGAGTTCAAAAATATCTTCCATACCTTGCACACAAATCTAGGTATCAAAGACTCCAAGTGACATTTGGTTGTGAAATATCGTGGGGCTCTACACAGATACATCAAAACTGAAATGGATTTTCTAGACATATCATCACTCGGTATTTCTTATCAATATGTTGTTAAAATCAAGCATAAATTTAAGCACCAGAACAAGCGGGATTTTAGGTCTGCAAATCTGCAACAACAAAAATATGATAAATACGACCCTAAAAAATAGCCTCCTGAAAACCAGTCTAATATACAAGAAAATAAGGTTCACGGAAAGATGAATAAGGACACCCAAAAATGGTGTGATTTCCACAAAATCCCCTCGCACAACACCGATGAATATCGCTCAAAACAATCATTGGTGGTAGAGATCAAATACAAGGATCCAAACCCGGATTCAGAAAATAATTATAGAAGACAGATCATCGACCCAGATCCCACTACTATTGTCATGACCACAACAATTCAAACAGAACACCCAACAGATCCTTAAGAGGGGGGAAACCTTTTTCATTCACAAATTTGGGTGAAGGGGACCCCTATGCATTTTATTGTTGATAGCAGAAGCCAGAATAACCTCATCTCAATAGAGGTCATCAAACAATTGGGATTGTCAACAACACCACATCCGCAGCCATACAACATCGGGTGGCTTCGCTAGGGGTGAGATCTTCGTGTCAGCCAATAGTGTCGATTGTCATACGACATCCATCCTTTCAAGGATGAGGTATTATGTGATGTTTCTCCACAGGATGTCTATGATGTTCTCTTGGGCTAGCCATATGTATGAAAGAACCATGGTATTTATGAGTCTCGACCCAGTAGTGTCATTGTTACTCTAAGCGGTCATCTCTATAGAATACCAAAGTTAATTCTGACTACTTTCCCACCTAAAAAATGATGCAAGGTAGTATCTCATACTACAAAATTCAACATCTTCACAATATGTTCAAAGGGTGAACAAAAGGACACTGCAACCACTACAGGCTTGGCCCAAGCACCTTCTATCCAATAGAAGCAGGTAGAAAAGAATACAACAAAGTAAAAAGATTCATTTTGCACACAAACATCTCATGTAGCACGACTAGTTGAACAGATTCAACCCCACTAACAACAAGTTCATGACAACCTTCCACAAACCAGGTAGCGCGATGTCTCCAACAAGCAAGAAGAGCACCAAGATTCAGTTACAAAAATCGCTTTCCCCTCTCCCTAGGGAACTCAACGCAATGGATACCATTCCTTCCTAAGGAGGGAGGATTGATCCAGGTGGATATCAGTGGCCACCCACCTATTCCAACTGGCTCATTTTGGCAGTTTCAATTTGGGAGTTTTGTTCCTAATTTTCGAGTCCGAAACTTTCGGGGCCGTTTTGAGGTCCTAAACTGGGTTTTTAGGGCTTGCCACAGTCAGATTGTAGACAAATTAAATTCTGACATCAAAATTTGTATCCCTCAGATAGACCTTTCCAACAAGATATCGTGCACCCCAAAGGGAGAACGTATGCCAAAGTTACAACCACGGGAAGTTGATACACCAAACTACCCAAAAAGGGGTCCACAAAATTGTTGGCTTTTCATCTTTCGGGGTTAGGGTTTTGGATTTTCTTTATGTTAAAAAGGCCTTTAAAGCCTCATTGTAATTCATCTTCTAGTGAATGTGAGTAGCTATCACATCTCTTCTCAAAGATAAGCTACCACCATTCTAGTGAGTCTCACTCTGTATTTCTACAGTTTTGTACATTTCGCTCATTAATAGAAATTATGCATTACTATATCTCTGTGTTTATGGTTGCATATCTGATATATTTTTGTTATATTTTTGGATATCTGACACATCTCTATACATTTATTTATTATATCTCTGCTTTCATTTCGTGCCAAAAATAAACCAGATCACCTCCACACTAACAAACATTGTGATTATTGTAGTGTCTAGGCCCATACCACCATGTTCCATGTGTGATATCACTAATCATGCTACCTTCAATTTTCCAAGGATACCTAATCTTAAGGAACTTTAAAATGTTGAAGACTTATAACTTGATTCCTCCATACCCACTGTGGAAGACTCTCTTCCTAAA
>JASDQU010437880.1:0-22467 GCA_032191745.1 Picea mariana | reverse complement strand
TCTTTTCTACCTGCTTCTATTGGATAGAAGGTGCTTGGGCCAAGCCTGTAGTGGTTGCAGTGTCCTTTTGTTCACCCTTTGAACATATTGTGAAGATGTTGAATTTTGTAGTATGAGATACTACCTTGCATCATTTTTTAGGTGGGAAAGTAGTCAGAATTAACTTTGGTATTCTGTAGAGATGACCCCTTAGAGTAACAATGACACTACTGGGTCGAGACTCATAAATACCATGGTTCTTTCATACATATGGCTAGCCCAAGAGAACATCATAGACATCATGTGGAGAAACATCACATAATACCTCATCCTTGAAAGGATGGATGTCGTATGACAATCGACACTATTGGCTGACATGAAGATCGCACCCCTGGCGAAGCCACCCGATGTTGTATGGCTGTGGATGTGGTGTTGTTGACAATCCCAATTGTTTGATGACCTCTGTTGAGATGAGGTTATTCTGGCTTCTGCTATCAACAATAAAATGCATAGGGGTCCCCTTCACCCAAATTTGTGAATGAAAAAGGTTTTCCCCCTCTTAAGGATCTGTTGGGTGTTCTGTTTGAATTGTTGTGGTCATGACAATAGTAGTGGGATCTGGGTCGATGATCTGTCTTCTATAATTATTTTCTGAATCCGGGTTTGGATCCTTGTATTTGATCTCTACCACCAATGATTGTTTTGAGCGATATTCATCGGTGTTATGTGAGGGGATTTTGTGGAAATCACACCATTTTCGGGTGTCCTTATTCGTCTTTCCGTGAACCTTATTTTCTTGTGTATTAGACTGGTTTTCAGGAGGCTATTTGTTAGGGTCGTATTTATCATATTTTTGTTGTTGCAAATTTGCAGACCTAAAATCCCACTTGTTCTGGTGCTTAAATTTATGCTTGATTTTAACAACATATTGATAAGCAATACTGAGTGATGATATGTCTAGAAAATCCATTTCAGTTTTGATGTATCTATGTAGAGCACCACGATATTTCACAACCAAATGTCACTTGGAGTCTTTGATACCTAGATTGGTGTGCAAGGTATGGAAGATATTTTTGAACTCCGACACTGCATGGACCCTCTCTTTCCACAGTATGGTCCATCTCATGCACTGGTCCTCATAGTTTCCAACAGGGTGATATTGTTCCTTTACCGCATCCACAAAAAATCCCAATTGGGATCGACCCCATATATTCTAGACTCCTCTGTGGAACTTTGCTCCCAGTAAGTTTCCCACCAATGTTTGACATGGGGGAGAGCCTTAAGGAGTGGAAATGTGATATTTTCCCGGTCGGAGAAATTATGAACAGAGAAATAACCTTCTAGCAGTTTTAACCATTTTTCTAGGGCATCCACATCTATCTATCCTTAAAATATGGGAATATCAAAATTAACTTGTACCTTCAAAGATGAGGTGCATCCAAATTTGCCACTTGATGAATACGTGTCTTTTTTTATCGACATGCGTTGAATGATGTTGGAAAAATTCTCCATCATTTCGTCCCTCTGTTGCATGAGAGGTTGCTCAAGCAACATTTTAATAGAATCATTTTCTCTGTCATTTTTATTTTCTTCTGCCATGGAGGGTTTCTTAGGTGTGAGAGAGAGATTTTCCTCAAGAGAGACAAGCTTGAGACCCAAATTTCTATACTCATACCTCGTCAGGGACTTGCACTGAAAAATGATCAAGAGCACCCTGCTCTAATACCATTGATCCAGATTATTTTCAGCATGAAATGAGAGCGAAGATATAATAAATAAATTTACATATATGTATCAGATATCCAACAATATAACATAAATGTATCATAGATTCACCATAAACACAAAGATACAATAATACACAATTTCTATTAATGAGCGAAATGTACAAAACTATAGAAATACAGAGTGAAAGAATCACTAGAATGGTGGCAGCTTATCTCTGAGAAGAGATGTGATGGATACTCATATTTTCTAGAATATGAATTACAATGATTCTCTAAAGGTCTTTTTAAAATAAAGAAAATCCAAAACCCTAACCCCCGTAGATGAAAATCCAATAGTTTTGTGGACCCCGTTTTGGGTAGTTTCGTGTATCAACTTCCTGGGGGTGTAAGTTTGGCATATGATATCCATTTGGGGTGCACGATATCTCGTTGGAAAGGTATATACAAGGAATACACATGTTTCCATTAGAATCTGACTCCAATTTTCAGTTTGATTGTGGCGAGCCCTAAAAACGTTTTTTAGGGCCTCAAAACAACCCCGAAAGTTTGAGACTCAAAAACTAGGAACAAAGCTGCCAAACTGAAACTTCCAAAATGAGCCAGTTGGAATAGGTGGGTGGCCACTGATATCCACCTGGATCAATCCTCCCTCCTTAGGAAGAAATGGTCTCCATTTCCTTGAGTTCTCGGGGGAGAGGGGAAAATGATTGTTTTAACTGAATCTTGGTGTGTTGCTTCCCTTGTTGGAGATGTCGCACTACTTGGTTTGTGGAAGGTTGCCATGAACCTGTTGCTGGAAGGGTTGGATCTGTTCAACTAGTTGGGATACATGAGTTGTATATGTGTAGAATAAATCTTTGTGCTTTGTTGTAGTCTTGTCAACCCACTTCTGTCGATAGAAGGTGCTTGGGCCGAGGCTGTAGTGGTTGCAGTATTCTTTTGTTCATCTTTTGAATAGATTGTGAAGAAGCTGAATTTTGTAGTATGAGATACTACCTTGCGACATTGTTTATGCGGGATAGTAGTCGAAATTACCTACGGTATTTTGTAAACATGACCCATGAGAGTGACAATGACACTACGAGGTCGAGACTCATAAATAGCATGGCACTTCCACATATATGGTTGGCCCAAGATAACGTCAAAAACATCTAGTAGGGAAATATCAAATAATACCTCATCCTTGAAGGGTTGGATTTGATATGACAATCAACATTGCTCGCTGACATGAAGATCTCACCCCTGGAGATGCCACCTGATGTTTTATGGCTGCGGGAGTGGTGTTGTCGAAAATTGTAACTGTTTGACGATATTTGTTGAGATGAGGTTCTTAAGGATTTCTTTATCAACAATAAAATGTAGTGGGGTCCCCTTTACCCACATTTGTGAATGAAAAAGGCACTCCCCCTCTTGAGGATCTGTTGGTTCTTCTGGTTGAATTACTGCGGTTGCGACAATAATAGTGGGATATGCATCGATGATCTATATTCTATCAGTATTTTTCAAATCAAAATATGAATCAGATCCTTGTCTTTGATCTCAGAAACTAATGACTATTTTGAGGGACATTCATCGGTGTTGTGCCAGGGTATTTTGAGTAAATAGCACCATTTTCCGGTGTCTGCCTTCATCTTTCCGTGACCATTCTTTTTCTATGGCTTGGACTTGTTTTCTGGAGGTTGTTTCTTAGGGCCGTCTTTATCATACTCTTGTTTTTGCAGATTTGCAGACCCAAAATATTGATTGTTCTAGTGCTTAAATTTCTGCTCGATTTTAACAACATATCGATAAGTAGTACGGAGTGATGATATGTCCAAAAAATCCATTTTAGTTTGGATGTATCTGTGTATAGCCCCATGGTATTTCAGAACCAAATTTTTCTCAGAGTCTTTGATACCCAACTTGGTGCACAAGGTATGGAAGTTATTGATGAACTCTAGCACTTCTTAGCCCCTCTCTTGCCACATTGTGGTCCATATCATGTACTGGTCCTCATAGTTTCAAATAGGGTAATACTGTTCTTTTACTGCATCCACAAAAAAATCCCAAGTGGGCTCGACCCCATATATTCCAGACTCCTCTATGGAATTTTTCTCCCAGTAAGTTTCCCACCAAGGTTTTACATGGGGGAGAGCCTTAAGGAGTGCGAAGCGGATCTTTTCCCTATTTGAGAAATTATGAAAAGAGAAATAAACTTCTAGCAGATTTAACCATTTTTCTAGGGCATCCTCATCTATCTATCCTTCAAATATGGGAATATAAAAATTAACTTGTACCTTGAAAGGTGAGGTGCCTCCAAAGTGTTCACTTGATGAAGACATGTCTGTTTTTATCGGTAGGCGTTGAAGGATGTGGGAAAAATTCTCCATCATTTCATCCCTCTGTCGCGTGAGAGCTTGCTCAAGCAACAAACTAATAGAATTGTTTTTTCTGTCCTTTTTATTGTGTTCCACCATGGATATTTTCTTGGGCATGTGAGAGAGATTGGCCTCAATCCTCCCTAATTAGAAAGACATGGTCTCCATTGCATTGAGTTCCTAGAGGAGAGGGGAAAATGATTGATGTAACTAAATCTTGGTGCGCTGCTTTCCATGGTGGAAACGTCACACTACTTGGTTTGTGGAAGGCTGTCACAAACCTATTCCTAGCATGGTTGAATACGTTCAACCAGTCAGGATACATGGTGTGTTTGTGGGCAGAAGGAATATTTTTTATTTCTTGTAGTCTTTTTGACCCGTTTCTGTTGGATAGAAGGTGCTTGGGCCGAGGTTGTCGTGGTTGCAACATCCTTCTATTCACCTTTTGAACAAATTGTGAAGAAGATGAATTTTGTAGTATGAGATACTAACTTGCGGCACTGTTTAGGTGGGAAAGTAGTAGGAATTACCTCTGGTATTCTATAGAGATGACCCCTTAGAGTAAAAAAGACACCACGAGGTCGAGACTCATAAATATCTTGGTTCTTCCACATATATGGCTAGCCCAAGAGAACATCACATAAATCCAGTGGGGAAACATCACATAATACCTCATCCTTGAAGGGTTGGATGCCATATGACAATCGACACTACTGACAGACACAAATATCTCGTCCTTGGTGAAGCCACCCAAGGGTGTGGTGTTTTCAACAATCCCAATTGTTTGATGATCTCTACTGAGATGAGGTTCTTCTAGCTTCCACTATCAATGGATAAATGAAATGGGGTCCCATTCACCCACATATGTGAAAGAAAAGGTGTTGCCCCTCTTCATGATCTATTGGTTCTTCTGGTTGAATTGTCATGGCCGCGACAATAGTAGTGGGATTTGCACCGATGATTTATCTTCTATCAGTATTTTCTAAGTCATATTATGAATCAGGGTTCAATTCCTTTTCTTTGATCTTGGACACCAATGAATATTTTGAGCGATATTCATCGGTGTTGTGAAAGGGGATTTTGAGGAAATCACCCATTTTTCGGTGTCCTTCTTTGTCTTTCCGGGATCCTTCTTTTCCTGTGGCTTGGACTAGTTTTCAAGAGGTTGTTTGTTAGGGTTGTTTTTATCATACATTTTTTGTTGCAGATTTGCCGAGCCCAATTGTAATTATATCCCAAGGCCGAGCCCAGTTGTAATTATGAATGTAACGTGGCTTGTAGGCTGGTGAGCCAAGTATTTATAAGTTGGTAGGATTATGTGTTTATTAGGCTGGAGAGCCTAGATGTTAAAGGTCATGCGCCTATTTTGTACATATAAATATTCATATTATTAATATAAACAACATCGTTGCGTGTATACCTATCATGAAGAAAGAGTATGGGGGACTAAGCTCCACTAGGCTAGGTAAGGGAGGGGGGCTGAGAGACTAGGAAAAGGGGCTAATATTGAGGGTTTAACCCAAAGGAATATTATAATTCATTTCCTTATATTACTAAAGTTTGGGGAAATAAACCCATTTATCCTAAGTTCCATTGGGAGGAGGAACGGGTTCCAAGTGGAGAGGAATGTTCTCCTGGAGAGCCAAGTGTCACCTAGGATGCATGCTGATTTATGTGGGAATTTCCACCATTGTTGAGGGTTCACGAACCATTCTGGCCATATTTCTAGAGGATTTCACTCTGAGCATTGGGACTAGGAGAGCCATTTGTTGCCCTGATTCACTCACGCATTAAGTAGGCATGTAGTCGACCAATTACGCCATTGTTGAACCCTTTACCTTCGTGAACCTCTGTAAGTTGTTGAGTCATCCCTTACCTTACCCTATTTTTCTACTGTGGTTACCTGGTTGACTTAAGAGATGGTTTGAAGATGTAGGTTGTTAGGCCTGTGGGTAACTCTCCCAGGTGAGAGAGTCTGGATATAAGAAGCAAGCTGTCAGGCCTGTGAGAAACTCTCTCTAGGTGAGAGAGTGTGCTAAAGAAGTGAGTTCTCCTAGAGGGAGTCTAGTAGTAGCTACAAAGCTCTGAGAATTCCATCCAGCCTATTGCTGAAGCCTTGGAAGGAAGGTGGAGCAGCCGATGGACTGTGTGACAGTGAAGGTGTACACTCTTGTGGTGTGACAAACATGTGGGGAATGCGAGTCTGTGAGCGGTGGGAATAAGTGGCTCCTTAGAGGAGATCCTTCCTATTGTATTGTGCAACTTCGTGTTGTCCCTACCTAGCCTAGTAATTCCTTGCCCGATGGAGTTTAGTCCCATCTCGGGGGTGACCCATTGTTGAGAGTGATGAGCAGCATGGTCTAAGGCTGGGAGGTTCATGGAAGGTCTCCATGAAGTTGGTGTACTTCAATTAAAAGATAAGTACCATTTCCAAGTTTGGTTACATGTTTTGTATTTATATATGCAGTTATATTTATGGGTTTTGTCTATGATTACTACATGCATTCTTTTACTGTTATTTCTACATTATGTTGTGTGATAACCGAACGTAAATCATCTGTTAAATATTGGTATGTGTTCTTGTCACTTCCACAAGAATATGTGTATGTACAAAATGCTTATGTTTGGTTAAAATTGCATTATCTATCTATCTATCTATCTATCTATCTATCTATATATGTATGTATGCTCGAGCATGTTAGTTTTTTGAGGTAGCGTTGCTCAGCCTATTGGTGGCCAGGGATGTCACAAATTGGTATCAGACTGAAAAGTATGTTTACAAGTGATGTTTTCAAACCTGTTGGTGGTTGGGGATGTCACAACAAACCTGAAATATCGCTTGTTTTGGTGCTTAAATTTCTAAGAAGTACCGAGTGATGAGATGTCCGGAAAATCCATTTTAGTTTGGATGTATTTGTGTAGAGTCCCACGGTATTTCAGAACCGAATGTTGCTGGGTGTCTTTGATAACCAACTTGGTGTGAAAGGAATGGAAGTTATTGGTGAACTACGACACTGCTTGGCCCCTCTATTTCCCCAATGTGGCGCATATCATGTATTGGTCCTCATAGTTTCCAACAAGGTAATACTATTCCGTTACTGCATCCACAAGAAAATCCCAAGTGGGATCGACCCCATATATTCGAGAGTCCTCTGTGGAAATTTTCTCCTAGTCAGTTTCCTGCCAATGTTTGACATGGGGGAGATCCTTAAGGAGTGCAAAGGTGATGTTTTCACTATTGGAGAAATTATGAACAAATAAATAACCTTCTAGAAAATTTCACCATTTTTCTAGGGAATCCACATCTATCTATCCTTCAAATATGGGAATATCAATATTAACATGTATCTTGAAAGGTGAGGTTCCGCCAAAGTGGTTTCTTGATGAATATGCACCTGTTGTTATCAGCAGGCATTGAAGGATGTGGGAAAAAGTCTCCATCTTTTCGTCCCTCAGTGGCGTGAGAGCTTTCTCAAGCAACAGATTAATAGAATCATCTAGTCTATTGTTGTTCTTTTCTTCTGCCATGGAGGGTTTCTTGGGTGTGCGAGAGAGATTTTCCTCAAGAGAGAAAATATAGAGACCCAACTTGCTATACTTAGACCTCGTTGGGGACATGCACTGAAAAACAATCCAGAGCAGCATCCTCTGATATGTCTGATCCAGATTATTTTCGGCATGAAATGAGAGCGGAGATATAACAAATAAATGTACAGAGATGTATCAGATATCCAAAAATATAACATAAATATATCAGAGATGCAACCATAAGCACAGAGATAGAGTAAAACACAATTTCTATTAATGAATGAAATGAACAAAACTGTAGAAATACATAGTGAAAGACTCGCTACTATGGTGGACGCTTATCTCTAAGAAGAGATATGATGACTACTCACATTTGTCGGAAGATGAATTAAAATGAGGCTCTAAAGTCCTTTTTAACATAAATAAAATCCAAAACCCTAGCCTTGGAATATGGAAAACCAACAGTTTTGTGGACCTTGTTTTGGGTAGTTTGGTGTATCAACTTCCCCGGGGCATAACTTTGGCATACGATCTTCATTCTGGGCGCACGGTAGCTCGTTGGAAAGGTATATCCGAGGAATACACATGTTTCTATCAGAATATGAATTTATCTATAGTATAAATATGGTGATCCCTAAAATCACTATTTAGGTCCCCAAAACATCCCCGAAAGTTTGGGACTCAAAAACTAGAAACAATACTACCAAAATGAAACTGCCAAAATGAGCTAGTTGGAATAGGTGGGTGGCCACCGATATCCACCTAGATAAATCCTCCATAATTAGCAAGAAATGGTCTCCACTACTTTGAGCTCCTGGGGGAGAGGGGGAAACGATTGTTGTATCTAAATCTCGATGTGCTGCTTTCCTTGATGGAGACGTAACACTACTTAGTTTGTGGAAGGCAGTCACGAACCTGTTACTAGCGTGGTTGAATATACTCAAATAGTCGGGATACATGAGATGTTTGTATGCAGAAGGAATCTTTGTTCTTTTTTGTAGTGTTTTCGACCCACTTCTGTTGGATAGAAGGTGCTTGGGATGAGGCTGTAGTGGTTGCATTATCCTTTTGTTCACCTTTTGAACAAATTGTGAAGAAGCTAAATTTTGTAGTATGAGATACTACCTTGTGACACTGTTTAGGTGGGACAATAGTCAGAATTAACTCTGGTATTCTGTAGGGATGATCCCACAGAGTAAAAATGAAACTAAGAGGTCGAGACTCATAAATATCATGGCGCTTCCACATATATGGTTGGCCCAAGAGAACATCAAAGAAATCTAGCGGGGAAACATCACATAATACCTCACCCTTGAAGGGATGGATTCTGTATAACAATTGACACTGCTGGATGACATGAAGATTTTGTCCCTAGTGAAGCCACCTGATATTGTATGGTTGTGGGTGTGGTGTTGTCAAAAATCCCAACTGTTTGACAACCTCTGTTGAGATGAGGTTCTTCTGGCTTCCTCTATCAACAATAAAATGCAATGGAGTCCCCTTCACCCACATCTGTGAATGAAAAAGGTGCCCCCCCTCTTTAGGATCTATTGGTTCTTCTATTTGAAATGTCACGGTTGCGACAATAGCAGTGGGATTTGCATCAATGATCTGTCTTCTATCAGTATTTTCTGAATCAGATTCTAAATTATGGTTCGTCTCCTTATCTTTGATCTCGATGACCAATGACTATTTTGAGCGACATTCATTGGTGTTTTTCTAGAGGATTTTGTGGAAATAAAACCATTTTCTAGTGTCCTTCTTCCTCTTTCCATGACCCTTCTTTTCCTGTCTCTTGGACTGGTTTTCAGGAGGCTGTTTGTTAGGGCCGTATTTATCATACTTTTTTTGTTGTAGATTTGCAGACCAGAAATCCCTCTTGTTCTGGTGCTTAAATTTCTGCTCAATTTTAAGAGCATATCGATAAGTAGTACCGAGTGATGATATGTCCAGAAAATCCATTTCAATTTGGTTGTATCTATGTAGAGATCCACGATATTTCATAACCAAATGTTGCTCGGAGTCTTTGATACCCAGCTTGGTGCGCAAGGAATGGAAGGTATTGGTGAACTCTGACACTTCTTGGCTCCTCTCTTTCCATAGTGTGGTCCATCTCATGTACTGGTCCTCATAGTTTCCAATAGGGTAATACCATTCCTTTACCGCATCCACAAAAAAAATCCCAAGTGGGCTCGACCCCATATATTCTAGAATCCTCTATGGAACTTTTCTCCCATTATGTTTCCCACCAATGTTTGACATGGTGAGAGCCTTAAGGAGTTCAAAGGTGATCTTTTCCCTCTCAAAGAAATTACGAATAGAGAAATAACCTTCTAGCAGATTTAACCATTTTCCTAGGACATTTGCATCTATTTGTCCTTCAAATATGGGAATATCAAAATTAACGTGTACCTTGAAAGGTGAGGTGCCTCTAAATTGTCTGCTTGATGAATATGCGCATGTTGTTATCGACAGGCGTTGAAGGATGTGGGAAAAATTCTCCATCATTTCGTCATTCTATCCCGTGAGAGATTGCTCAAGCAACATATGAATAGAATCGTCTGCTCTATTGTTTTTATTTTATTCTTCCATGGAGGGTTTCTTGGGCGTGTGAGGGTGATTTTACTCAAGAGAGACAAGATCGAGACCCATGTTTATATACTCAAACCTCGTTGAGGACATGCACTGAAAAATGATCAAGAGAAACCTGCTCTGATACCAGAGATTTAGATTATTTTCAGCACAAAATGAGAGACGAGATTGAATAAATAAATGTACAAAGATGTATCGGATATACAAAAAAATAACACAAATATATCATAGATGCAACCATAAACACATAGATACAGTAACACACAATTTCTATTGATGAGTGAAATGTACAAAACTGTAGAAATATAGAGTGAAAGACTCGCTAGAATGGTGGCAACTTATCTCTGAGAATAGATGTGACAACTACTCACATTCATAAGAAGATGAATTAAAATGAGACTCTAAAGGCCTTTTTAACATAAATAAAATCTAAAACACGAACCCTGGAAGATGAAAAGCCAACATTGTTTTGCACCCTGTTTTGAGTAGTTTGGTGTATGAACTTCCCGGGGGCATAACTTTGGCATATGATATTTGTTTGGGGCGCAAAATATTTCGTTGGAAAGGTATATTTGAGGACTACACATGTTGAAATTAGAATCTAACTCCATATATATATATATATATATTATGACTATGGTGATCCCTAAAAGCGTTGTTTAGGGCCTCAAAACGACCCTGAAATTTTGGGACTCGAAAACTAGGAACAAAACTTGCAAACTTAAATTGCCAAAATGAGCCAGTTGGAGTAGGTGGGTGGACACCGATATCCACCTAGATCAATCCTCCCTCCTTAGGAAACAATGGTATCCATTGCGTTGAGTTGTTGGGGGATAGGGGAAAAAGATTGCGATAATTGAATCTTGTTGAGTTGCTTTCCTTGCGAGAGACGTCTCACTGCTTGGTTTGTGGAAGGCTATCATGAACTTGTTTCCGGAGGGGTTGAATATGTTCAACCAATCGAGCTACATGAGATATATGTGTGCATAAGGAATATTTTCACTTTGTTGTAGTTTTTTCGACCAACTTCTATTGGATATAAGGTGTTTGAGCCGAGGCTATAGTGGTTGTAGTATCATTCTATTCACCTTTTGAACAAATTGTGAAGAAGATGAATTTTTTCGTATGAGATACTACCTTGTGGCACTATTTTGGTGGGACAATAGTCAGAATTAACTTTGGTATTTTGTAGATATGACCCCTCAAAGTAACAATGACACTATGGGGTCAAGACTCATAAATAACATGGTGATTTCACATATATGGCTGACCCAAGAGAACATCACAGACATATAGCGGGGAAACATCACATAATACCTCATCCTTGAAGGTATGGATGTAGTATGAGAATCGACATTGTTGGTTGACATGAAGATCTCGTCCCCGATGAAGCCACCCGATGTTGTATGGTTGTGGGTGTGGTGTTGTTGAAAATCCCAACTGTTTAATGACCTTTGCTAATATGAGATTCTTTTGTCTTCTGCTATCAACAATAAAATGTAGTGGGGTCCCCTTTACCCACATATGTGAATGAAAAACATGCTCCCCCTCTTCAAGATCTGTTGGTTGTTCTCGTTGAATCGTCGTTGCTGTGACAATAATAATGGAATCTGCGTTGATGATCTGACTTCTATCATTATTTTCTGAATCAGATTCTGAATCACAGTTTGGCTCCTTGTATTTGATCTTGGACACCAATTATTGTTTTGAGCAACATTCATCAGTGTTGTGCAAGGGGATTTTGTGGAAATCTTACCATTTTCTGATGTCCTTCGTCTTTCCGTGACCATTCTTTTCCTGTTTCTTGGAATGATTTTCGGGAGGTTGTTTGTTAAGGCCATATTTATCATACTTTTGTTGTTGCAGATTTGCAGACCCAAAATTCTACTTGTTCTGGTGCTTAAATTTCTTCTCGATTTTAACAACATATCAATAAGTAGTACCGAGTGATGAGATGTCCAAAAAATCCATTTCAGTTTGGATGTATATTTCAGAGTCTTTAATACCCAGCTTGGTGTGCAAGATATGGAAGGTACTGATGAACTCCGACACTGCTTGGTGCCTCTATTGCTGCAGTGTGGTCCATCTCATGTACTGGTCCTCATAGTTTTCAATAGGGTAATATTGTTCCTTTACCGCATGCAAAAATAATTCTCAAGTGGGATCGACCCCATATATTCCAGAATCCTCTTTGGAACTTTTATCCTAGTAAGTTTCCCACCAATTTTTGACATGGGGGAGAGCCTTAAGGAGTACAAAGGTGATATTTTCCCTCTCAGAGAAATTATGAACATAGAATTAACCTTCTAGTAGATTTAACCATTTTTCTAGGGAATCTGCATCTATCTCTGCTTCAAGGATGGGAATATCAAATTAACTTGTACCTTGAATGGAGAGGTGCCTCCAAAATATCCTCTTGATGAAGACACACCTGTTGTTATCAACAGGCATTGAAGGCTGTGGGAAAAATTCTCCATCATTTCGTCCCTCTGTCGCATGAGAGATTGCTCAAAAAACAGATGAATATAATGGTATGCACCGTCGTTTTTATTTTATTTCTCATGGAGGGTTTATTGGGCATGCGAGAGAGATTATCCTCAAGAGATACAATCTCAAGACCCAACTTTCTATCCTCAAGCCTCATCGGGGACATGCACTGAAAAACGATCAAGAGCAACCGACTCTTATATCACTGATCCAGATTATTTTTGACATGAAATGAGAGTGGAGATATAATAAATAAATGTACAGAGACATATTGTATATCCAAAAATATAACATAAATATATCAGAGATGAAACCATAAACACAGAGATATAGTAATACAAAATTTCTATTAATGAATGAAATGTACAAAACTGTAGAAATACAGAGTGAAAGACTCACTAGAATGGTGGTAGCTTATCTCTAAGAAGAGATGTGACGGCTACTCACATTCACCAGAAGATGAATTACAATGAGGCTCTAAAGTCCTTTTTAACATAAATAAAACCCAAAACCCTAACCCCAGTAGATGAAAAGCCAATAGTTTTGTGGACCTCGTTTTAGGTAGTTTGATGTATCAACTTCCCGGGGGAATAAATTTCACATACGATCTCCATTTGGGGTGCACGATAGCTCATTGGAAAGTTCTATCCGAGGAATACACATGTTTCCACCATACTCTAACTTCATATATAATATGAAATATTTGAGCCCTAAAAACAATGTTCAGGGCCTCAAAACGGTCCCGGAAGTTTGGGACTCGAAAACTAGGAACAAAACTGCCAAACTGAAACTACCAAAATGCGCTAGTTGGAATAAATGGGTGGCCACTAATATGCACCTGGATCAATCCTCCTGACTTAGGAAGCAATGGTATCCATTGCATTGATTTGTTGGGGTAGAGGGGAAAACGATTGTTGTAACTGAATCTTGGTCTGCTGCTTGCCTTGTTGGAGACATCGTGATGTTTGGTTTGTGGAAGGCTATCATGAACCTGTTGCTGGCGGGGTTGAATATGTTCAACCGGCTGGGACACATGAGATGTTTATGTGAAAAAGGAATATTTTTTCTTTGATTTAGTCTTTTCCACCCGCTTCTGTTGGATAGAAGGTTCTTGGTCAGAGGTTGTAGCAGTTGTAGTATCCTTCTGTTCACCTTTTGAACAGATTGTGAAGAATCTGAATTTTGTAGTATGATATAATACCTTGCAACACTATTTAGGTGGGAAAATAGTCGTAATTACCTATGGTATTATGTAGAGATAACCCCTTATATTAACAATGACACTACGGGGTTGAGACTTGTAAATAACATGGTGCTTCCACATATATGGCTAGCCCAAGAGAACATCACAGACATCCAGTGGGGAAACATCACATAATACCTCATCCTTGAAGGGTTAGATGTCGTATGAAAATAGGTATTGTGACATACACTAAGATCTCGTCCCTAGCGAAGCCACCCGATGTTGTATGGCTGCGGGTGTGGTTTTGTCGACAATCCCAACAGTGTGATGACCTCCGCTAAGATGAGGTTCTTTTGGCTTCCGATTTCAACAATAAAATGAAGCGGGGTCCCCTTCACCCACATATCTAAATGAAAAATACACTCCCCCTCTTCATAGTCTGTTGGTTCTTCTGGTTGAATTATCACGGTCGTGACAATAATAATGGGATCTGCATCAATGATCTATCTTTTATCAGTATTTTCTGAATCAGATTCTGAATCAGGGTTTAGCTCCTTGTCTTTGTTCTTGGCCACCAATGACTTTTTTGAGCGACATTCATTGGTGTTGTGCCAGGGGATTTTGTGAAAATCACACTATTTTTCAGTGTCCTTTGTCTTTTTGTGACCTTTCTTTTCCCGTGGATTGGAATATTTCTCGGGAGGATGTTTTCCAGGGCCGTATTTATCATAATTTTTTTTTACATATTTGCAGACTTGAAATCCCACTTGTTCTAGTGCTTAAACTTCTACTCTATTTTAACAACATATTGATAAGAAGTACTGAGTGATGAGATGTCCAAAAAATCCATTTCATTTTGGATGTATCTGTGTAGAGCCTCACAATATTTCAGAACCAAATGTCGCTCAAAGTCTTTGATACCTAGGATGTTTCATAAGGTATGGAAGGTATTGGTGAAATCTGGCACTTCTTGGCCCCTATCTTGCTATAGTGTGTTCCATATCATGTACTGGTCCTCATAGTTTCCAATAAGGTAATATTGCTCCTTTACCACATCCACAAAAAAATCCCAAGTGGGTTTGACACCATATATTCCAAAATCCTCTACGGAACTTTGCTTCAAGTAAGTTTCCCACCAATGTTTTACATGGGGGAGAGCCTTAAGGAGTGCGAAGGTGATATTTTCCTTGTTAGAGAAATTATGAACAAATAAATAACCTTCTAGTAGATTTAACCATTTTTCTACGACATCCGCATCTATCTGTCCTTCAAATATGGGAATATCAAAATTAACTTGTACCTTGAAATATGAGGTTCCTGCAAAGTGGCTGCTTGATGAATACATGCCTATTTTTATTGACAGGCGTTGAAGGATGTGGGAAAAATTCTCCATCATTTCATCCCTCTATGACGTGAGAGCTTGCTCAAGCAACAGATGAATATAATCGTTTGCTCTGTGTTTTTTCTTTTCTTCCACCATGGAGGGTTTCTTCGATGTGCGAGAGAGATTTTCCTCAATAGAGACAAGCTCGAGACCCAACTTTCTATACTTAGACCTCATTGGGGACATGCACTGAAAAATGATCAAGAGCAACCTACTCTGATAAAATTGATTTGGATTATTTTCGACACGAACTGAGAGCGGAGATATAATAAATAAATGTACAAAGACATATTGGATATCCAAAAATATAATAGAAATATATCATAGATGCAACCCTAAACACAGATATACAATAATACACAATTTCTATTAATGAACGAAATGTACAAAATTGTAGAAATATAGAGTGAAAGAATCGCTAGAATGGTGGAAACTTATGTCTGATAAGAGATGTGATGACCACTCACATTTTCCAGAAGATGAATTACAATGAGGCTCAAAATGCCTTTTTAACATAAAGAAAATACAAAACCCTAACCCCAGAAGATGAAAAGCCAATAGTTTTGTGGACCCCATTTTGAGTAGTTTGTTTGGTGTATCAACTTCCTGGGGGTGTAAATTTGACATATGATCTTTTTTTGGGGTGCACAATATCTCGTTGGAAATGTCTATTCGAGGAATACACATGTTTCCATTAGAATTTGACTTAGTACATAGCTTAACTGTTGTGAGCCCTAAAAACGTTGTTTAGGGCCTCAAAATGGCCTTGAAAATTTGAGACTCAAAAATTAGGAACAAAAATGCCAAACTGAAACTGCCAAAATGAGATAGTTGGAATAGGTAGGTGGCCATCGATATCCACAGGGATCAATCCTCCCTCCTTAGGAAGAAATGGTCTCCATTGCATTGAGTTCCCGAGGGAGAGGGGAAAATGATTGCTGTAACTGAATCTTGGTGCACTGCTTGCCTTGTTGTAGATGTCCCGTTGCTTGGTTTGTGGAAGGATTTCATGAACCTGTTTCTTGTGGGGTTGAATCTATTCAAACAATCATGCTACATGAGATGTCTATGTGCAAAAGGAATATTTTCACTATATTGTAGTCTTGTCGACCCACTTATTTTGGATAGAAGGTGCTTGGGTCAAGGCTGTAGTGGTTGCAATATCCTTCTATTCACCTTTTGAATAGATTGTGAAGAAGCTAAATTTTGTAGTATAAGATACTACCTTGCAACACTTTTTAGGTGGGACAATAGTCGGATTTACCTCTGGTATTCTAAAGATATGACCCATCAGAGTAACAATGACACTATGGGGTTGAGACTCATAAATATCACGACACTTCCACATATATGGTTGGTCCAAGAAAACATCACAGACATCCAGTGGGGCAACATCACATAATACCTCATCCTTGAAGCGTTGGATGTTGTATGACGATCAACATTGTTGGATGACATAAATATCTTGTCCCTGGTAGGCCACCCAATGTTGTATGGCTACGAGTGTGGTGTTGTTGACAATCCCAACTGTTTGATGAACTCTTCTTAGACGAGGTTCTTCTGGCTTCCACTATCAACAATAAAATGAAGCGGGTTCCCCTTCACTCACATCTATGAATGAAAAACACGCTCTCCCTCTTCAATATCTATTGGTTCTTCTAGTTGAATTGTTGCGGTCACGACAATAGAAGTGGGATCTACGTCGATGATATGTATTCTATGAGTATTTTCTGAATCAGATTCTGAATAAGGGTTTGAATCCTTGTCTTTGATCTTGGCCACCAATGAATCTTTTGAGTGACATTCATCAGTGTTGTGCCAGGGTATTTTGTGGAAAATGTACCATTTTCTGGTGTCCTTCTTCGTCTTTCCGTGACCTTTCTTTTCGTGTGGCTTGGACTGGTTTTTAGGAGGCTATTTCTGAGGGTCATCTTTATCATACTTTTGTTGTTGCGGATTTTGTAGACCTTAAATCCCTCTTGTTTTGGTGCTTAAATTTCTGCTCAATTTTAACAACATATCGATAAGAAGTACCAAGTGATGGGACTTCCAAAAAATCCATTTCAGTTTGGAAGTATCTGTGTAGAGCCCCATAGTATTTCAGAACCAAATTTCACTCGAAGTCTTTGATACCTAACTTTTTTCACAAGGTATGCAAGGTATTGGTGAAATATGACACTACTTGGCCCCTCTCTTGTCGCAGTGTGGTCCATCTCATGTACTCGTCCTCATAGTTGTCAACAGGGTAATACTGTTCCCTTAACGCTTCCACAAAAAAATCCCAAGTGGGATTGACGCCATATATTCTAGACACCTCTGTGGAAATTTTCTCCCAGTAAGTTTCCCACCAATGTTTGACATGGGGGAGAGCCTTAAGGAGTGAAAAGGTGACCTTTTACCTATTGAAGAAATTATGAACAGAGAAATAACCTTCTAGCATATTTAACCATTTTTCTAGGGCATATGCATCTATCTGTCCTTCAAATATAGGAATATAAAAATTAACCTGTACCTTGAAAGGATAGGTGCATCCAAAGAGGGTGCTCGATGAAGACTCTCTTGTTTTTATCGACATGCATTGAAGGATGTGGGAAAAATTCTCCATCATTTCGTCCCTCTGTTGCGTGAGATCTTGCTCAAGCAACAAATTAATAGAATCGTATACTTTGTTTTTTTTCTTTCCTTCCACCATGGAGGGTTTCTTAGGGGTGTGAGAGTGATTGTTCTCAAGAGAGTCAATATCAAGCGCCAACTTCTTATACTCATACCTTGTTGGGGACATGCACTAAAAAATGATCAAGAGAAACCTGCTCTAATACCACTGATCCAGATTATTTTTGGCACCAAATGAGAGAGGAGATATAATAAAAAAATGTATAGAGATGTATCTGATATCCAACAATATAAAAAAATTAGAGATGTAAGCATAAACACAGAGATACAATAATACATAATTTCTATTAATGAGCGAAATGTAAAAAGTTGTAGAAACACAGAGTGAAAGACTCACTAGAATGATGGCAGGTTATCTTTGAGAAGAGATGTGATGGCTACTCACATTCTCCAGAAGATGAATTACAATGAGGTTCTAAAGGAGTTTTTAACATAAAGGAAATCCAAAACCCTAACACCGGAAGATGAAAATCCAACAGTTTTGTGGACCCCATTTTGGGTAGTTTGGTGTATCAACTTCCCAAGGGCATAACTTTGGCATATGATTTTTGTTTGGGGCACACGATAACTCGTTGGAAAAGTATATTCGAGGAATACACATGTTGTCATTAGACTTTGAGTACGTTAATAGTTTGATTGAGGGGTGCCCTAAAAATGTTGCTTAGGGCCTCAAAACGGCCATGAAAGTTTGGAACTTGAAAACTAGGAACAAAACTTCCAAATTGAAACTGCCAAAATGAGCCAGTTGGAATAGGTGGGTGGGCACCGATATCCACCTAGTTCAGGAGGGGTTGGTTCTTCCCTTTCTTTGCAAGCAATCGATTGGTACCTTGTATTTGGTTGGTGTCAATATTTTTTCCCTTAGTATTGTTGAGGATTGGGTTCTAGGTTCGATGTGGCCTTTGGTTTTGGTTATTTTTCTTCCCTTTCCTTTTGATTTTCTTCATTTTCTAGTTTGTAGGAAGGGAATCGTTTTGTTGTGCTTATAGTTTTCCTAGTTGCAGAGGAGGTGTGAGAGTAATAACATGGGTATTAAGGGTTGATGTTATCCCCACAAGAGGTATTTCCACATGTGTGACCATAACCATGATGATGAGGATGGACATGTGGTGCATGATAGGAGGCACTCATGCTCATTTGAGATGAAGCATGGGAATGGTCTTAGGGTGGGGTCGATTATCCATAAGGAGTGGGTGATCCACCATAAGGAGAGGCATATCCACTAGGTCTAGGTGGTGGTGGTGGTGGACATGCTATAGATATAGATTCGATGAGGCCATCAACTACATGGGAGATCCCTGGAGTGTTTGAGTCACTTGATTGGGAATGATGGGAGTTGAGGAGAATGGTGTAAAGATACCTAGATTGAGTGCAGATCAATTCACACCATTGGGCCTTTCATATGGAGTCTTCCTCACTCTGAGGCAATGTCATGGTGACATCTTTGTTGATGGGAGGAAGGAGGGACTTCGGGAAGAAATCCTTCAAGAATATGTCATCGAGCTTGGATTTGCACAAGACATGCCATCTATGCCACTCATGGATGTGGTTGAAGATATGAGTGGCAATGGTTTAGAGACATGTGGTAAGGATATCAATGCCTAGGTCATGCTAAACATGTAAATGGAAAAAGGTGAGAAACACCTTCGCAATGGAATCAAAAGTATGATGAGAGTTCCCTAGTTTGTCAATAATTTTTCAACAACATCCATTAAGGTTATTTGGTAAAGGAAACTTCTAATTGAGTCCTTTGTGATGGACTTCAAAGAACAACAAAATTAGAGGGACATCACGTGGTTGGAGGGGTCTTCTCCTAAATTTCCCTAAAACTTAGGGATTTCAAAGGATAACTTGGTAGGCATAGGATACCATTTTGGATCATGATGAATGATATCACTGATAAACTAGTTAAGGTCAGGGATATTCAATACAACCACAAATTGCAAGGATGTTAGGGTAGTTTGGGACATGGGGGAAATAGGAGGATGTGGTGCAGGTGAATGAGGTAAAAGAGAGAGAAATGGATACACCAGTACCTCACAATGAGGATGGGGTTTCAGACTGTGAGGAGATAGAACTGGAGTATGGGTCGAGGTGGGGGACCCTGCTTCATTTAATGGAGACTAGAGCACACCTTAAAGGGAACTCAGGTCGAAGGCTTTTCATCCTATGAGACTGTCTCTTTTGGGGAGCAATGGTGTTCAAAGGATAGTTTCAAAGTATTATGTTTTGGTGTTGTGGTAATTTTGTTTATGTTTGGTTTGAATTTTGTAGTTAAATTGTTGATGTAAAAATAAATTGTTAAAAATGAACGATTTAAAATAAAGTGCATGAAATGAATTACTACTTAAAAAAGAAACCAATTCAAATGTACAAGGTGTTTACCTTTCTTTTTGAGTGACACAAGAGTTTTTGCATGCAAGCAAAGATATCTCAAATTGGAAAAATGTATTTCAAATGAGGTAGATAGACTTGTAATGGTAAGGCCCTATTGGCAAGGAAAAGAAGGGTCCTAAGAGGTCTTCCTTTCACTAATGGTTTTGGTATGAAAATGAAAAACTACTTTATGGTTTTGTAACAACAATGCATTAACAATCAATGGTTGTAACAAACAACAAAAACTAAGTGTAATGGAACCAAATAAACATTCTACCTTGTATGCTTTTATTTTATTTTATTTTTTAAATGCACTATAAATTAGATGCAATTGAAAGAAATAAATGAAGGGAGAGGATTCCAATTGGGTGGTAAATATATAACCTATTTGCAGTAGCAAATAGGGATCCAAACCCTCAAGAAACCCTCTTCCGAAAAAGTGACCAAACCCCTAGCGGTTTGTTCTTCAATTCCCTTGGTTTAATGTGTTTTTTAAACCACTCAATAAAATGAAAAACTAAAGGAAAATGAAGACCCTAAACAACACATAGAAAAATAAAATAAAGCACTGAAAGTAGTGGAAAATTAAAAAAATGGTTAGTGTAGTAAATACCTGGAAATATTCATTGAGAAGTGGTAGAAAAAGGTCCAAATTCTTCATTGATTAGTGGTGTAAAAATTCCCAAAAGATATGTTGACCAGTGGCATAAACTCAAAATATGCATTGACCATTGGAAAACAATGCCTAAAATATGTGTTGAGAAATGGCAAAAAACTACCAAATATCTATGTTGACTAGTGGTAGAAAAGAGACAAAAATGGCATTGGCTAATGTTGGAAAGAGGGAAAAAAGTGCGTTGGTAAATGTTTCCCAGAGAATATCTATGGCTTTGTTTGATAGGGTTTCCTGAGTGGATTTTCAACACCTGTAACCTATGAAAACAAACAAAAAAATATAGGAAGGTGTAAACCCTTAAAAAAATTAATAAAATCTTATAAAAGAATGTGAGAAAAAAATTGTATCACACACGCATAACCAAGGATCATGAGTAAAACTCATATCCCCAGTATGGTCACCATTTATTTGGTGTGGATTAGAAGCAAGGGTGAGAATATCTACAAATTTTGTTGTTGTACATAATATACAGACAAAAGTGGGTTAGAAAACAAGAAACCCTACTTTTGTATTTAGAAAATGTCTTTAGATCTATGTTACCCAGCAATAAAAAAGGCATGAAACATAAAAAATACTTGAACAAGAAGAGATCTAAGGAATCARTATGATATGCCCAATAACTAGAGTACATAACAATACACCTGTGAAGAGACCAATGAATACAAGAATCTTCTGGTAGCCCCTCCGTGGGAGGGTTCTTATTCCTTCACAGATGTGTGAAAAAATAGACAGGCTTCTCCTCTTGGCTGAAAGTATTAATGTGAAATATAGCTAAAAAGTAAGTGGAAATTTTGGCATCATTTCTCTACTCTCAAGGGAAAAAATATATGGAAATGGAATGGATCTCTTTATTTTATGTAGCCCCTCCGTGGGAGGGTTCTTATTCCTTCACAGATGTGTGAAAAAATAGATAGGCTTCTCCTCTTGGCTGAAAGTAACAATGTGAAATATAGCTAAAATGTAAGTGGAAATTTTGGCATCATTTCTCTACTCTCAAGGGAAAAAATATATGGAAATGGAATGGATCTCTTTATTTTATAGGAAAAATAATGGTTATCGTTGATATGGTCATAATAATAAAATATCTTTTTGACCAAATAAATTACTACCCACTAATTGATTTTTCCCTTTTCTTTAAATAAAATAAAGAGGGGAATAAGTCACGAAAGGCGATTGTGACTTTAATTAAGTGAAAAGAAAATTATGAAAAGTGTTTTCCTAAGTTATGTAAGGGAAGATACTATGAAAGTGTGTATTATAAAGAGAAACATGGACTATGATGGTGCATATCGGTAAAGATTGTATTTTTAGGCCAGGTGTGCAAATATAAAGTGGTAACAATTTTTAAAAGTATTTTTTATTGAATGGTATATATTGGAAAAGATATATACCTTACATACCTCAAGAAAGTGGGATTGATGAAAGTAAGAACAAAAATTTGGAAGAAATGGCATGTTGTTTTCTTTAGGCCAAATGTCTATTGGATAATTTTTGGGAAGAAGCAT
>JASDQU010437879.1:94765-111192 GCA_032191745.1 Picea mariana | reverse complement strand
GAATGGTGTGGGAGAGTATTGCATCTCCGAGACCAAGCTTGGGACAAGATAGGTGGAATCGTTCACCACCGAATCGTCCTCTAGGGTTTGTTATGTCAAAACCCTCAAAACCCCCAATATTGGGCTCACTAGCTAGAAGCCAGAAATCAAAATAAGATCATACATGAATGATGAGTAGAGGCCCTTGCCTTCCTTTTATACTTTTTGGCTCAACTTGTCCCTCCAAAGTGACTTTCATTTTATTAATATTTAATTAATTAATTAAATCACTTTAATTAATTAATTAACCTTTTTACCTCTGAAAATCTCCTTATCTCTCCTTGTGGCTTCCCTGGCCACTGAAAGTNTTTGGCTCAACTTGTCCCTCCAAAGTGACTTTCATTTTATTAATATTTAATTAATTAATTAAATCACTTTAATTAATTAATTAACCTTTTTACCTCTGAAAATCTCCTTATCTTTCCTTGTGGCTTCCCTGGCCACTGAAAGTAACTTCTATCCATCCCATCCTGTAGTGCTGGTCCTCCCAATTCCAATGAGCTATTACACTGAGAGGTTCCTCCAAGTAATGTACCCCAAATGCCCTCTTCAGTGATTTTAATTAACTTATAGCTCAAAATAGTCAAAATCATGGAAATCGTCGGAATGGAACGAAACCAAAGCCAACCTGTGCGGAATGGCTCATAACGATGGAATATGATGATAAATGCCAACTGGACCCCACAATGCCTCTCAAATACCCCTGTACTTGCTATAACATCCATCTGGCTACTCTGGTCATCATAAGTCTCTACCCTGTGATGATGTCCCAAAGTGGGGACATTATAGTTAAACCCTAAGATAAGGGCTATGGTGTGGATGTGGAAACCGTCTTCAGTAGCAGAAGTTGTGGAAAATGAGCGTTATGTGGAGGAACACATGAACTTAACCGAAGGTACGAGACCGACCTTTCCACATTGTCCTGGGTTTGTGGGGAAGGCCCCTAGGACATTTCCCAGGGGAGGGGGCTCAAGGCCACCTCCATATGATAACAGAGTCGCACCAAGGATAGTAGCCCTAGGGATTTCAATGGCAACGACTGCAACATCTCGTTCATCACCAAGATCACAGGCAGGTCCACGACCATCTCAGGGAGAAGCTAGTAGGGGCAGGGGTTCCAGGGGAAGGAACTCATTTCAGAGACAGTCACATAATAGTGCGCAGGTTCAATCCCGTGTTACGTATTGGGGGTGCAGAGGACCCCATTACCAACATGACTGCCTAGAGTTACAATCAGGATTTGTGCATAGAGAAGGAAAGGCCCCGATGGGAAGAGCAAGCAGCAGCCACCAGATTTACGCAGCGGTTAATAATCGCTAGGCCGAACATCAATCCATGGTGGTGGAGTCCTCAGGTATGCTAAATCATATCAATGTAAAGATTTTATTTGATTCTGGTGCGACGGATAGTTTCATTTTACCATATTCATTAGAAAAGAGTGGGTTAGCAGCCTACGAGCACGATGACTTTAAACAAGTCGAGATGGTCTCGGGGGAAAAAGAAGCGGTAGGACCTAGCATTGATAATTGTATAGTAGACCTAGGAGTGTGCACTACCAGGTTGAAGGTATACGTTACTGATCTCGGGGCGTATGACCTAATCATTGGAATGGATTGGTTAGAAGCCCACCGAGCTATGGTAGATTTTTTTCGCAAAAAGGGTGCTTTGTGTCGACGACGAAGGAAGACCAATAGAGATCCACAGTGTACGGAGACGGGTGTCTCTACGCTTTAACTCAACTATGAAGGTTAAGCGGTGCATGAGGCAAGGGTGTCGACTGTATGTAGTGGAAGCGGTGAATGAAAGGAAGGGACCCTCCTTGGATCAATACCCAGTATTGTCAGAATTTAAGGATGTTTTTCCAAACGAGTTACCAGGGTTACCTCTTGAGAGGGAGCTTGATTTTACTATTGAGCTAAAATCTGGTGCAGAACCAATTTCCAAGACTTCGTATCGAATGACAGCGCCGGAACTTTGTGAGTTGCAAATGCAGTTGAAAGAGTTACTAGACTTAGGGCTAATAAGGCCCAGTGTCTCACCTTGGGGCGCACCAACAATTTTTGTGAAGAAGAAGGATGGTTCCTTATGACTATGTATAGATTACAGGGACTTGAACCGTGCTACAGTGAAAAATAGGTACCCAATGCCGCGAATAGATGACCTCTTTGATCAGATAAAAGGAGCGGCGGTATTTTAAAATATTGATTTGTGATCAAGGTATCACCAGTTAAGGATTAAGGAAGGCAATTTCCCAAAACTGCCTTTAAAACTCGGTTTGGACATTACGAGTTTGTCGTAGTACCTTTTTGATTGACCAATGCACCAACAGTATTCATGAGCCTCATGAACGGAGTATTCCGGAAGTACCTAGACTGTTTTGTACAAGTCTTTCTAGATGACATCCTCATCTATTCCAAAAACGAAAGAGAGCATGACGAACACTTACGAGTGGTGTTATCCTACTTAGAGAGAAAAAATTGTTTGGGAAGTTGTCGAAGTGTTCCTTCTTCCAAAAAGAGATCCACTATTTAGGTCATATCATTTCCAGTGAAGGAATCTCTGTGGACCCAGAAAAGGTAAAGGCCATTATGGACTGGCCAGTGCCGAAAAATGCCCATGAGGTGAGAAGCTTCATGGGGCTAGCAGGTTATTATTGGAGATTTGTGGAAGGATTGTCAAAAATAGCGAAACCCATCACCACTTTGCAGTGCAAGGGGGTCAGGTATAAATGGACAGAAGAATGTGATAGTGCATTCATTGAGCTTAATAGGTTACTAACTAGTGCGCCAATTCTACGAGTGTCGGATATGGAAAAGGACTTCACAGTCTGCATGGATGCCTCAAAGCAAGGGTTGGGGGTCTTGCTAATGCAGGATGGAGAAGTGATAGCTTATGCGTCAAGGAAGTTGAAGAAACACAAAGAGCTATATGCAATTCATGATTTAGAGATGGCAGCTGTAATGCTAGCTCTAATACTTTGGATGCACTATCTTGTAGGGCGAAGCTTTGAGCTCAAAACAAACCATCAAAGTTTAAAACATCTCTTTACTCAAAGGGATCTGAATGCCAGGAAAAGGCGATGGAGTGAGTTTATGAGTGAGTATGATTTTGGTATTTCATACATCAAAGGAAAGGAAAATGTGGTCGCAAATGCCTTGAGCAGGAGACCACGTGTCTTCTCCCTAGTACCATTAAAAGGCAATTTGAGGGAACGTGTGTTGGCGCAACTCCAAGGAGACAGTTGGTATTTAGAGGTTACTTCAAACCTCCAGAGTGGGAGGAAATTAGATCCAAAGTATGAAGGATATAGTCTGGAAGCAGACGGACTATTGAGATATCAAGGAAGGATGTACATCCTTGACGACGGGGATATTCAAAGCATCATACTGAAGGAAGCCCATAGAGCACTTTATTGTGTGCATCCGGGTGTGAAGAAGATGTACGTAGACATGAGGAAGCTCTTCTTCTGGGTAGGCATGAAGCACGATGTGGTCCATTTCGTCGCCAAGTGCCTAGAGTGTCAACAAGTGAAATCCAACCACCACCACTCGACAGGCCTCCTACAACCACATGATGTCCCTATGTCCAAGTGGGAAGTCATCTCTATGGATTTTGTTGTGGGGTTGCCGCTCACATCTCATAGACATAATGCCATTTTTGTGATAGTTGATAAGTTAACCAAGAGTGCTCATTTTATTCCGGTTAGAGATACTTATGATGTCACTAATGTGGCCCGTGTGTTTGTAAGTGAGGTTATCCATTTGCATGGGATACCTAAGAAGATCATTTCAGATAGGGACTCCAGATTCACTTCTAGGTTTTGGACAAGTTTGCAGTTAGCGTTCTGGACTCAGTTGAACTTAAGCACAACTTATCATCCTGAAACAGATGGGAAAACTGAGAGAGTAAATCAAGTCATGGAAGACATGCTTAGGATGTATGTCATGGATAATCAAACCCATTGGGAGAAATACCTACCTTCGGTAGAGTTTGCCTACAATAATAGTTTTCATAGCTCCATCGGAATGCCACCCTATGAAGCTCTGTATGGAAGGCCATGCAGAACACCATTGAGTTGGGAAATATTAGAAGACTGAGTAACCGTTGGGCCAGAATTGATTCAAGAGATGGAGGAACAGGTGATTCAGATTAGGCAGAGACTAAAGGAAGCACAGGATAGGCAGAAAAGTTATGCGGATGCACACAGGACCCACTGAAGTTATGAAGTGGGAGACCAGGTTTTCATTCATATCAGGCCTAATAAGAGTACCATATAGTTCGGGAAGGGGACAAAGTTGTCACCTTGATTTATAGGACTATTCAGAATCCAAGAGAAAATTAGACCCGTTGCCTATCGTCTCGTTCTACCACACCACTTGCATAAAACTCATAATGTTTTTCATGTATCTGTTCTACATCATTATGTTTCTAATGAATCACATAAGCTAAATTGGAAGGAATTGCAGGTATCAGACGCAGGAACTCTCACGATAGAACCGTTATGCATATTGGACCGTAGAGTCTGACAGCTCAGGAACCGTCTAGTAGACCAAGTTAAGGTCCAGTGGGACAAGTATAGTCCAGTATCTGCTACTTGGGAAGACGCCGAGACACTATGATGAGATTATCCTTCACTTTTTTTTACCACCTCGAGAATATGTTTCTCGAAGGTGGGGTGTATGTAACACCACCTTTTGACTTAGACATCTAGGATTACCTGAGGCTTAAACACCTTTATTTTCTATTCACAGTGAAACCATTAAATGATACACTTGAACTTTTAAGATGTATGAACCTTTATGAATGTTTAAATGTATTTGAATAATGATGGATATGATGCGATATATTGTGAGAATGTAAATTTTATGAATGTTTAAATGTTATTCATGATGATGGATATGATGCGATCTACTATGTGAATGTAAATTTTATGAATGTTTAATTTTTATTGATGATGATGGATATGATGCGATATATTGTGTGAATGAGAATCCTATGAAGGTTTAAATGTTATTTGAATGATGTTGGATATGATGCAATCTATTATGTGAATGATCATTCTATGAATGGGTAACGTTAACTGAATTATGGGATATTATGAGATCTATTCTAACTTGAAAACTTTGATGTTAAGTTGTTGATATGCGGATACCGAATTGAAATTATGGTTGTATGCATTTACATGATGATAATGCATAAAAATGTATGAGTTTGTGTTACAGACTAATCTGCAGGTTATGGGCTATGAAATAGCCAAGGGATAATGATGATGAAAGTGGATGTCATGACCACTGGCCGAGAAACAATATGGTATGAATCTTTGTATGTGATATTGGTTTGGATGCATTGCTATGATATGTGGACCAGTGCAGGATTTCAGGTGGTGAGACTGCCCAAAACTGAATAGATGATGACAAAACTCCCAACAACATGGTGCCACTGTATAATCCGTTGTAGGGTGTGGACCCTAGTTTTGTTAGGAAGGGTGGAGGCATTTCCCACCGTGTATCCTCTGAAACCTGAAGTCATGGGAGGACAATGTTAGCACACGCTCCCCTAGACGTGTGATGATGACTTTCAGTTGCCTGCTGGGGAAGCTTTGTCAAGATAGTGACACTTCCACTTATGATTTCTATTTGGAGTTAGGTCAATATAGTTGACGCTCCAAGATCGTCCGACAGAGGAAGGATAGGAATGGAAGATGGAAGTAAGTTAGGGAGGAAGGATGAGTAGAAATAGTTGAGAGTTTATGGATATTTGTCTTATGTGGGAACTTATTATTTTCCTTCTGAAAAGAAAATGCATATATATATATGAATATTCATAATTATGTAACTAAACTACAATTGTCTAAATAACATTGTTGATCTAGATAATTGAAATTAAAGGATTTCGCAAACATTTGATTGGTTTATTTTCTTTTATAAAATGAATAGTCTTGTTGAATGGATTGGATGCATATGGAAATTACTATAGAGATGATAGTTATTAATATTAGTACATGAACGAGACTTGTATGTACTAGCTACACATGCATTTCTTGCACATGTACACTAGTATATATGAGTTTCTTGGCTTACTTACTAATAAATGTCGGTTATTTGTTAGGAATGTGTGAACCATGTTTCTTTTACCATGTATCATAAAATACTTTAACTTCGGGATGAAGTTTCCTGAAGGGTGGGTGTATGTAACAACCCTAGTTAAATAGTTGCTTAAGGTTTATCAAGAATAGTTAATTAAATAATTAACTGTCCTAATGTGTATTAGTTAAGTAATGATTAATTATTAATAATATTATTTATTTATTTATTTATTGTTTAATATATGTTGATTAATTAATTAATTGATTATTTAACACATTTAATGTTTGGGGTAACGAATTAAAGGCTTAATAACTTTTAATTTATTATTAGAAAACTTTATGTAAGAAGTGATAGGGTGTTGAATGGAGGGATAAGGTATTAAATGGAGGGATAGGGTATTAAATGGAGGGATAAGGTGGGTGTCATTAAATGAAGGTAGGAGGCAGTGAATAGGGAAAAGGGTATGAGGGGGCAGAGGCATTCGAAAAGGGAGGACTTTTGGAAACTTTGGGGAAAGGAAGCTTTTTCTCAGATAAGGGACTGTGATTTCTGGTTAGTATTTTCTGGTTTGGAGTTTGGGTGGATGGTAACAAGGGTGCACCAAGTTGCTGGGAGTTTTGGGCTCAGGGGCCAGGAATCCTCACGAAATCCTGGAGCTAGGGAGCCAGAAAGGCTCTGTTCCTAGCTGGCAGGGAGGAAAGATTTGGTTTTGGGTAGAGTTTGGGCAGAGCAGCAGCGAGGAAAGACGGAGATTGGAGAAACAACATCAGACAGATGTATGTATTTTCATGATTTCAGGTGGTTATCATTAAGCTGTTGAATATGTTGTGTTATGTGGTTGTTATGTAATTTATTTTCATGTTGTTAATAAATTTAATTTCCGCAAAATATTAAATGGTTATATGTTGATGATTAAATTGTACAGGATAACATTTATCTATTCTCTATTTTAACTTGCATTTTATAAGGCTCTGGGGTAGAGACCTTACATGGTTCTTATCACCCATAGAAGACCACTTGCTATTTAATCTAAATGAGTGTTGTAATGGCACAACTGGAACTGCTACTGGCAATGAGACTGCATGTGCTGAACGAACTGAGATTGGCAGAAAAAGACTTGGCATGGTAGAACAGAGTTCTGCGTTGAACGATGGCATGAATGCGAGTTGGGAACCATTGGAGATGACTGGTTGCATGAGCAGATCTCTGCTTGAGGAAGAGGTAGTCTACTGAAGTGCTCTGGAATCAATTTGCGTTGGCATGTGACTGAGACTCAACTCTCTGTCTGTGTTTGAGCTTTCGGAAACTAAGCGCACTCTGCGTTGACCCCGTTAGCTTCCATATGTACCTGTGAATATCCTCGCTGGAATGGTTGACGACCCAACGGTCAAGAGGGGAGACATGCAAGAAAGCATCCAATGGGGAGTTGAGATGACTAGATGCAAGGGTAGATTACCTGTGAGGACATATGTCAAAAGGTTAGAGGAGGTGTGAATATGATGGAGGTATCGGGAGTATGAAGTTGGTGATGTGTAGTGAAGGATACAGGTGGTGAGTAGAGAGAGGAGGAGTACATAGGCTGGGAGGTGAGTGGAGGACAAGTGGCCAGTGGTGATAGGAGCGGGAGTATTATGGTATAATATGAGTGGGAGACAGGTGTTGGGTGGTGAGAGGAATGGTATCGAGAGGAAATCCGACAGGATCTTGGAGGGGGGGTGTAGGCAGTAAGTAGATTAGAGAGGGGGAGTCTAGGAGCATGGGAAGGCACCACGTTAGGCAGGGATCGCGGCGGGAAAATCTCTTTTCTCGGACCCCCCCCCTCACGTTAAAGGTAGAAAGGTCGAGGGGGTGTCCGAGAAGCCATGAGGACCTTTGATCTGATGGTTAGGGATGTCGACGATGGAGATTAGTGTGAGGGTTAGGCACCCTGTGAAAAAACATCTTTGCTCTACCTTACATAATATTCAAAATTCACGGGAGCTATTGATTTGGTCTGAAGGTAGGATCTTGACCATCGATAATGTCAACCTGTCTTCTGCCTGTGTCTAGAGGCCAATGTGGACTGTTCTGGTTCCTTGAGTTCCCTGCAAAAGATTACTGAGCTTCTAATGGATTTATTGACCTTGGATGTCTCCTGCATAGATAAAACTTGGTGGACCTTCATGGAGTTCATTAGCAACGAATATGATGACAAGTGTTTGAACTCGAACCATATATGTTTTTACCTTTCAAGAAATACAAATCAATGGTGCAACAATGTAAAAGGTGAATAGCGGCCATGAAAATGAAAGTGAAGAATAGGATAAACAAGCAACAACAGATCTCAACATGATGGATGGACATGGTAGAAAGAGAAAAGGATAGGTGTGTAGACCTAGGTACCAACATTGGCTCCAACTGGGGATAGCCCATCCCTGCGAGGTGCTAAGAACTGTAGATCGGTGCCTTATCCATTGGTCTTACATAATTGTTCTTACCTTCCAGCACTTACCTCTGTTTCTGTTTGCCAACCCTATACCTCTGCTACTATGCCTCAACCACGTTTTTTATTTAACTTCCCACTGAAACTATACCCCAGTGCTTTGTTGGGTTATGGAGTCTTATTGTCGATCAACTTATAAACGAACTGAATAAGAAATGCTTGAATGATGAGCTTTATTCAACACACCCTTAACTAATCAAAGGAAAGTATTTATAGTACAATAGGGACCTTGCCTCATATTTAAGGAAAATAGTGTTTCAGGAAGCGCCCATTTACCGGGCCTCCAAAGATCTGTGCATCATTCAGGTTATGTATGACAAAGGTATTATTTTCCAGCACCTCAACCACCTTAAAAGGGCCAAACCAGAGGTTGTCAAATTTTCCATGCTTGGACTTGTCATCCCTTCTGGCATCCCACCTCAAGACCAAGTCACCCTTCTGAAAAATATCCTTCTTGGTTTTCTTATCAAAGGATGATTTGATCTTGCTCTAGTATGCTTCAGTCTTCTGATCCAATGCTTCTCTCATTTGTTGAACCTCTATAATTTGGAATATTCTTCTTTGGATGTCATTGGGCTCCTCCATCTCTTCCTGTAATAACTTTAAGACTGGTATACCAAGTTGAGTGGGAAAAACAATGTCTATTCCATAAACAAGCTGGAATGGTGAGGTTCCTAGAGACTTCTTAGTGTTGATTCTGTTAGCCCATGAAGCATATTTGAGTTTAGAGTCCCAGGATTTTTTGTTATCAGTTAGCAATTTTTTGATAATCTTGATGAGAGTTTTATTTGATGACTCTGCCATACCATTCCCCTGAGGATAATAGGGTGTGGAATGTGTCAAGGAAATGTTATGACTACCACATAAGTCAATCATGGCTTTGGACTTGAATGCTTGGGCATTTTCTGTTACAATCTTGTTGGGGCAACCAAATCTGGAAAAAATATTAGTTTCCAGGAAATTGGTGATCACTTTGTCAGTGGAATTCCTGGTGGGAACAACCTCAATCCACTTGGTGAAGTAGTCGGTGGAAATGAGGATCCACTTGTGTTGTCCACCAGAGGGTGGATTTATCTCTCCTATGAAGTCTAATCCCCATTGCTAAAACATACTACTAGCATTGATAGGTTTTAGGGGCAGTGATAGTAACTTTTGTTTCCCTGCAAACATTTGACATTCATTGCAGGCTCTAACAGTGGCAAACACATTAGAGAAAAAGGTGGGCCAGTAGTATCCCTCCCTCRGGATCTTGAGAGCTGTGGCCTTCCAATGCTGGTGTCCTCCACATACTCCTCTGTGCATTTATGCTATGACTTGTTTGGCTTCATTTTCATCAAGGCATCTTAACAAGATTCTGGTAGGATCCCTCTAATACAAGCTYTGGTTTGAAATGCAAAATTTGATAGCCTTCAATTTGAGAGACCTTTCCTTTGTCTTCTTCACATCTGGTGGACATTCAAAATGTTGTAGAAAATAAATGATGTTTTTATACCAAGGTCAAGAGGAGTAGTTTTCAAATACCTGTAAGCTATCTTGTCCAGGTTGTATGATGGGTGCATCTAATTGGGCGAAGATTTGATGCAATTATAGCACCTTACAATTTGATTATGATAGTAATTTGGTCAGTCCCTGCCCCCTGATCATCTTGGTAGGCTTTATGTGCAGGTCATACTCCAACAGTTTGACAATCCATTTCCCTCTTTTTCCCTCACTGTTTGGCTGGACTAGAATCTCTTTGGCATTGCTGCTAGGGACGAAGGTCATTATGATATATTGTAGCACATAAACCCTGTAGGATTTGAGGGCTTTGACTAGTGCATAAGCCTACTTTTCTAATATATCATACTTCAGCTCAACATCTATGAGAGCTCTGCTGAAAAAGTCTATGGGTTGTTCACGCCCTTCTTCATTTTTCTGTAGTAATACAACAACAATGGTTTCTTCTTAAGAAAAGGAGAAGATGAAGAAATCTTGGGTATAGTCAGGACTGGATAACACAGGGGATTCAACTAAATCTTTCTTGATTGTCTGGAAATATGATTTTGCCTCCAAGGACCACTTTATCACAACATGTTTTTTCAACATGTTAGTAATAGGCTTCAGAATTTCAGCAAAATTTGGCACAAAACGTCTAAGGAAGTTTATCTTACCAATGAAAGACTGGAAAACCTTTTTGTTTCTGGGGATTTCAATCTCTTGAATGGCACAAAACCTCTTTGGATCAATTTTTATAACTCCTGCTGATATGATGTGGCCCAGRAGCTTTCCTTCTAGCATGGTAAAGTGAGACTTTATAGGATTCAGGGATATTCCATATCTCTTGCATTTCTTGAAAACTTGCTCCAAGTGATGMAAATGTTCATCATCATACTTAGAGAAAATGGTTATGTCATCCAAGTATATAACCATAAATTTGTCTTTCTCCCCCACAAAAGCTATGTCCATGGCCCTTTTAAAAGTGGCCCCTGCGTTCATCAKCCCAAAGGGCATCTTGTCATACATGAAAGTTCCCCATGGGGTAGTGAATGTTGTTTTTTCTTTATCCCCCTCACATATTGCTATCTAGTTATAACCAGAGTATCCATCTAGYAAAGAAATTATGTGTGCACCTACCACCCTTTGTAAAATATGATCCATCTTGGGGAGGGGGTAATTGTCTTTCAGAGAACACTTGTTGAGATTTTTGAAGTCAACACACAAGCGTATCTCACCATTTTTCTTCCTTACATGTACTAAGTTGGCCGCCCAACTAGAGTACCTCAATGGCACAATAATTTTGGCATCCAACATCCTTTTCATCTCTTTCTCAAATACGGACATTAACATGGGATTACACTGTCAAATATTTTGTTTGAATGGTTTGGAGACAAACTTTAGAGGGATCTTATGATGGATGATGTCAGTGTCAAATGTCTTCAAAGCTTCATAGGACCATGCAAAAGTATCAACAAAATTTTTAATGAGACTAACATACTTGTCTTTTTATTCTGCAGCTAATGCTTTGGACAACTTGATGATCTTGGGATTCTCAGTGGTCCCAATATTTCAATCTGTCACCTTTTCTTCTTGACTCTTCATGGGAGCTCCTTTGTAAACATCGCTACTATCAAAAAATCTCTCCAAAGGCACTAGTCCCTTTAGAATATGGTTGGTTTTTAGCTTCACAATATTATGACCAACCACTATCTTCAACAGAGGAGATGCTTGTTGATCTTCCAATTCATCATCTTCACCTTCTTGGCCCTTTTGATAAATTGAGATATTGGAGAATTCATCAATGGTGTGTAGAAATCCTGTAGCTCCAAATCATCACTAAAGACCTACCAGTGTTTTACGTTGTCTACTATGGTTGTTCTATGTCTGATATCCACCTGATATTTGATATTTGGGCCAATGGGAGGCCTGAAAGTGCTAACAGCTAAGGCCAAAGAGTCTGCCCTCTGATTTTGTTCTTTGTGAATAAAGGAAATGTTGAATGCTAGAAAGAAGTTATCGATCAGATCCCATACCTCGTTTTTGTACTGCTTGAGCCTCTGTTGCTTAGTTTGATAGATGTTCCTCACTTGATTGATGACCAACTTAGAATCACCAAAAAATGCTAAGAAATCAATGACCATGTCTTTGGCATCCCTCAATTCAAATACCAAAGCTTCATATTCAGCTATATTATTAGTAGTTTCAAACTCCAACTTATAAGAGATGGTTATTACTTCTTCTGAAGGGGAAAAGAGGAGAATACTTGCACCAGATCCTTCTTTTGATGAAGAACCATCAAAATACATCTTCCATACTATGTTTTGTTGACATGTCAGTGGCTGATCGTTGCATTGGATGAGTGATATTTCAGGTTCACCATCATTTAAATGAAAGATAGATGAGCCAATCTCGTCCTCAACAGCATAAATTGGGTGATTTCTTGGGCTCTGATGGTCACTGACAATGTAGGCTAACCTTACCTCTCTATATAGCCTCCTATGTTCTCCTCCAAACACAGGGGTGGTGGCATAAGTGAGGTCCATTGTAATGATCCTCCAACCTTCTTAGCCCAAGTTATGGATAAAAGCATACCAAACTTTGGGGGAATGTCTGCTACAACAATGTCCATCAATACACTCTTCATGGGTAATTGTGCTAGAGAAACTACCATATCCTTTATCAATCCCAAACATTTTACTTTCTTAGAATCAAAGAAGTACAAGTCTCGGTAAATCTTGGTAATCTCCGGACCTAGTTCTCCCATAACAACTTTGGGCATGACATTGTGAGAGGCTCCTGAGTCCATAAGACAATTATACAAGCTCTTATCATGGGCATTCAAAGATATATAGAAAGGAGGAGAAGTGTCAAAGCCATCCTCAATGTGTGGACCCACAGTAATGGTTGGGTTTTCATCCTGCAGACTAATGACATTAGAAGATACACTAGAAGGAGTTGGTTGCAGAACTTTCATGATGGATTCTTTGAAACGTTCATTTTTAACAATAATGTCAAAGGCACAAGGATCTTGATCTTGCTCAGCTCATGTTCTAGGATGAAAGAGGTTGGTGGCCTATCAGACTCTTTCATTTCAGGGACTGCAGGTTTTGATAGGGGAAGTTGTTGTGTTTTAGATGACATACCTTTATTTGGACTTGGCTTGGGGGGAGCTTCAACTTGTTTTCTTTGATCAAAAGTGGTGGCTTTGGGAGCCCCTTCTCTCATCCTCAAATCATATTTCTTCTTGGGTTAACCTTGAATAACTCCCTCCTCCCCTATCTAATCATCATACTGATTTTATAATTGTGCTACCTCATATTCTTGATGTGTCAAGTGACTGGTATAGTAATTTGTTTCATTAAAAAGCACAACAATATCATCCACAACATCATTTTCCGCATCCATCTCCTCAATTTGATTGTTTTGGAAAGGAGGCACTACTCTTTGATCATCAACATTTCTTCTTTCTCTCTGCATTATTTGAGGGGCATGATTAGGCTTTCTGAACTTATTTTGATTTCTGTTACTGGTTCCTTGGAAAGATTTGTTTGGTTGTTTGGATTCCCATTTTATCTTAGCTATTTCAGAAGTCATATCCTTCAATTTTTTGGTCATTTCATCAATATTCAGATCACATGTGGCCAAGTTAGAGGAGGTAGGGGAATCCTCTCTTTGTTTTTTCTTCTCTTTATCATATCTAGTCTTCAGTCTCTCTGATGCCAAAATATTAGATCCAACTTCAATGGTTGCTTCCTGCATGGACAACAGTGTGGTTGATCTTCTCTCTCTCGGGAGGAGGGAGAACTCTGCATCAAACACATTAGCATAAATGATATTGGTAGAGGCTTTGGTTGGTTTGATTTCATCTGGGATTCTACCATACATTTTATTGAATCTCTCAGTGAAGTCTGAAATAGATTCACCATTCTTTCTCTTTAGAGCCCTAAATTCAGTGATATAGTAGAGGTAATCTCTCCTATCTCCCCAATGATTTATGAAAGCTTCATCTAATGCTTCAATATCTACAATGGAAGATGGAGGAAGACCCTTGAACCATTTTCTTACTTCCCCATCTAGACTTTGTACAAACAATCTCATCCACACATCTGCATAATCAATGTTAACGTTGTCTGAAAAGTTATAAAACGCTACAAGATGTTCCTCAATAGTTACCTCACCTTACCCATTATATCTTGGTAAATATTTCATGTAATCTGTGGCTGGGAAGGCATGCAAGGCTACAGGTAGAACTAGGGGTGCATATCTGGCAGCAATTATGGCATCCATCCTATAAACGGTCATGGCTTGAATAATAGGAATCTACAAATTTATGGGAGATACAGGGGTGGATGTAGGGCTGGATACTAAAGTGGGATCAAGAGTTGAATATGTCTAGGCCCTTTTGGAATTATGATTCTCAGGGCTATCAAATTCAAGATGCTTGTGATTGTGATTAGACGTAGGCTCTTTGTGTGCAGCTTTACCCTTGAGGGGCGAAGTATATCTCTGAGCTACAGTGGATTTTCTTAGTTTCCTTTCTGGCTTAGAGACTACTGTGTTATTCTTAGGGTTAGAATGAGCCTTCTTGGCTTTGCTATTTTCATATTTGGATCTATTGAATCCCTTTCTGAGCACCAATATTTCTTCTTTAAATTTTACTCGGCGAAGTCGTCAAGTGAAAAATGGCAGTCTATCTGTGTCTGATCTTTGTTCACCATCAAAGGTCGAAGCTGATCAATTTTTGTTCTCCCAGGGAAAGATATTTCGTTACTCCATTCCCCGGAAGTGGCACCAAAAGATGTTGGTCCTAAGGTCTGCACCTGACTGCTAAAGGGAAAATCTAGGCCACCTATCATTTTAGAATGATTGTTTCTTTTAAATTTTTGTTGGTTGGTGAGAGGGTTATTATATCAAGACAAAAGAAAGGTTGGGTTGGAAGAATGATATGGATGAGGGTCCTCCTTGGCTGGTGGCACACTAATGACAGACTAGTGAAATAATAGAAAACAAAGGGAAACAACAAACTACTCAATGAATAATCTACTGCAAGAAGTTCAATACTTAAAATATCATTTCAAGACATTAAACGTGTATCAAGTCACAATTAATCCTTCAGGTTGTGATAAAAACAAATATTCACCAAGAATTATCTATTTTCACAGGTTGCATATCAATAAAGATAGGTTACATAATAGCTAAAAGGAAATGACATGTACTTTGCAAAAATAAAAAACTTCATTCAAGATAAGATAAAAACACATGAAGATTTGAGCGAAACATTGTCATCAAGAGTATGTTCACCAGGTAGAGATCTTTAATCCAAGCATAGAACGAGTCTAACCAGTCTGATGTAGTGTTATTCTTTCCCCAAAAATCTGACCCTAACAATATCCACAAACTAACTATTTAACAGAGTTGCAGAGGCTCTCGTCCTTAGGGGACTGAGATCTAATTCTAGCTTACTAACTGTAAGATAGACTAACTAATATAACTAACATTGTATGGAGTTCAACATGTGAAATCCATACTGGACTTAACCAGTAACAAGTGGTTCTTATCACCCATGGAAGACCACTTGTTATTTAATCTAAAAGAGTGTTGTAATGGCACAAATGGAACTGCTACTGGCAATGAGACTGCATGTGTTGAATGAACTGAGATTGGTAGAAAAGACTTGACGTGGAAGAACAAATTTCTGCATTGAACGATGGCATGTCTGCGAGCTGGGAACCATTGGAGACGACTATCTGCATGAGAAGAAATCTACTTGAGGAAGAGGCAGTCTGTTGAAGTGCTTAGAAATCAATTTGCGTCGCCCTGTGACTAAGACTTAACTCTCTGTCTGTGTCTAAGATTTTGGAAACTAAGCACACTCTGTGTCGACCCCATCAACTACCATCTGTACCTATGAATAACATTGCTAGGATGGTTGACGTCCCAATGGTCAAGAGGGGAGACATGGAGGTGAGCATCCAATGGGGAGGCGGGATGATTGGATGTGAGGGTAAATAACCTATGAGGATAGGTGTCAAAAGGTGAGAGGAGATGTAAATATGATGGAGGTATCGGGAGTATGAAGTTGGCGATGTGTAGTGAAGGATATAGGTGGAGCGTAGAGAGAGGAGGATTACATAGGCTGGGAGGTGAGTGGAGGTGAGTGGAGGACAAGTTTCCAGTGGTGACAGGAGTGGGAGTATTATGGTATAATATGAGTGGGAGACAAGTGTTGGGTGGTGAGAGGAATGGTATTGGGAGGAAATCTGCCAGGATCCCGGAGGGGCGGGTAGGCAGTAAGAGGATTAGAGAGGGGGGGATTTGGGAGCATGGTAAGGCGCCACATTAGG
>JASDQU010437879.1:56028-84653 GCA_032191745.1 Picea mariana | reverse complement strand
TTAATTTTCATGGGGGCCGACTTCTTAATTTTTATATTACAATTAGGGTTTGACCAATCCGCAAAAGGGGATTTGGTCAATTACAATGCCCGACATGATCAATCCACAAAAGGGGATTGATCTAATCAATAATATATATTGTATCTTTTACTTTATCCACAAAGGGGGATAATAATATTCTTTGTAGTTACACAATATTTTAAAACTCCCTCTTAACAAGAAGGATATTCTTTATCTTTTGACAGGTCACTGGATGTCATCATCAACTGAACACTATCATCTAGGAAATATCATGAATTGGATAATTATCATCAACTAGACAACAACATCAACTGGGCAACATCATCAACTGGGTAACAAAATCAACTGGATAACATGAGACATCATGTGGCATCACGATCACTGATTAGTTTTCCATGAATTCATATGAAAGTAGTTTTGTTCTCTTTATCTTCACGTAAAAGATACTCTTTCTTTCTTTCATCTTCACGCAGAAGATAATCTTTCTTATCTTCACACAAAATATATCTTATCTTCACACATAAGATATCTTATCTTCACACAAAAGATATTCTATGAGTTTTTCCATTACTTTTATGTTCTCCTTTCTCTTGTAGTCATCTATCTCACCCATCCACTGGGGAGGACTACTACCATAGCTTCACCCCTAGTCATCCCACATGAACTAGAGAAGCTAAGATGCTATTCCGGGCAAGACTAGACTCCCTTTCCATGATCCACGCAGAATCATGACACAAACCTCAAGAGCCAACTAACCATTCCACATGGTCAAAGTTTGTGTTCCAGGCTACTCAATCCTTGGCCAGAGGAGAGTATATGTCGCTGCCCCTTGGAGAAACATCCACACTTCTCTCTACGAGGGTGGTCACACCCGTCTCTATGAGGGTATTCTAGCATGTCCCTAGAGTATCCAAAACTCAACACTTGGACAGAGTCCAACCTTGGCAAATTTCTCATTCCCCTTCTCTACGAAGGTATATTCTCTTTTCCTTCTCTATGAAGGTCTACCTGTGGGATTTCTCATTCCTTCTCTACGAAGGTCTCTTCCTTCTCTACGAAGGTCTAGCTATGGGATCTGGAAAAAAATCTCTTATGGTCCAAAATATTTCCATGGTATAATACCATGCTACCCATCTGTTGGGCACCATCCATCTGCTTTCATAACTGCACCAAATCACGATCCTCCATTTCGAACTTAGATACACAACTCTCTCTTGCACCAAACTAAGAGCTTCTAATCATCATCCTTGAAGTTCTGTTTTGTAAAATCCTGGGTGCCTTCTTTAGTTCAAACATTTCTTTCTTTCTGACTTCATACTAGATCAACCTGCTCCCTCTGCATCTATAAAAATGGTACTGGAGCAACTTGCAGTTACCTGCATCTCATCAACTATATATGAGTATCCATCTTTCTCCTCATCTTGAACATTTTTGTTCTGCATCTTTACGATCCTCCTGATCTTATATAAATATTGGATAATGTTTGGTTCTTACTGACTGTCACCATATCATAAGTCCTTCTCATGTTGTCTAACCTCTGCAAGTCAAGGCATAAGTTCTTTCTTCCGAGCCCTGTAAACTTACTTACAGTATGATTTATGAGATATGTCACTTAGCCAATCAGTCAATAACAATAAAAAGTAATCAAATAAAACTATATCATGATTTATATTAGAGTAGTACACATCTTTTCTTAAGCAAAACTTGTTCAATCATGTACACATCTGAAACCCTAATCATGAATAATACTTTTGAACTCTTTTTCACTCTAGCTATGAAATTACCAAATTTTCCCTTACTATCATAGATAAACACATACCTTTGTCACTCTCATGAGTGAACATACCTGAAATAAATATTTTATCTCTTTTTTTTATCCTCTTCTTTGATACTTTCTTCATAAATCTGCATAGACACTGAAATAAAACGAGGTTGATTAACATTCTCACAAAAATTTAACTTGTAATGATAAAGTATTAAGGTAAAAAAGATACTAAAAAGAAACATGAATATTTATCTTTTGTTTTTGTGTGGGGAGGCTCCACAGACTCCACCATTTTCTATCTTTCTTCAAATCAACTATCTTCAACTTAAAGTACATATTTCTCAATTTCTACTAAAGCTTTCTTTGAGGGAGGAGATTCCTCTTCCTCTGCCACATGTGCTTGATGCTTTCTTTTCCCTTTTCCTTGAGGACAATCATAGGAAAAGTGTCCCAAATTTTGACAGTTGTAGCATTTGATCTTTAAAACATCTTTCTTCTAGATTATTATTTGAGGCCACTTGAGGAATCAAGTGATCTTTGATAGAATCTGCAATGATTCTATTGGCCCTAATTGTGTTTTTCTTTAGCTACAACATCGGCGGGTTTTGGTACATTTTCTTTAATGAATCTTGCTAGCTCATTCTCTTCAAGAATGAGTGCAATCCTATACTTCTAAGCACAAAAGTTTTCCACACCTTCTAGCTTGTAAACAAGCTTAGTGCTTGTAGACATCTTTTACCCGGAGCTAGGAAAATCACCAAAAAATGAAAATGCTTAGAATTGAATTTTGAGATTACCAGAAGGTGCGCTTGGCTAAGGCGAGTATCCTGGTGTGGTTAGATTTCATAAAATCTAGATTTTTCCCCTTCAAACTTGACCAACAAATTTATGGACTGGTGCTTCTGGTTTTCTGGTACTTCTGGTTTTCTGGTACTTCTGGTTTCTTGGTACTTCTGGTTTTCTGGTACTTCTGGTACTGGTGAAAACTAGGGTTTCACTTTCCAGGAGTTCTACCCACTGAAAAGGTGCACTGAAGGTGCCAATGAGTTCCTTAAACTAGGGCACACTTTTCTAGATGATCTTTGGGCTGAAATTCCTCTTTAATAAAAATCCCTAATTTTCTTATACGACAACAGTGATGCTTTTATTTTTCATATGAAATATGATCTCTTGAACTTAGCTCTAATACCATGTTAAAGTTTAAGCTATTATTAGGTTATTTTTCAATTTACTAGATAACCATAGCATAGTTAGGATCACTGAGAGAAACACAATCACAAGATACAACATTTATCCTGGGAAACCCTCAAGGGGAAGAAAACCCAACAAAAATTCTTTAATATAGATTCAATAACTAAGTACAGCTCCATAATAAATCTCTCTCTACGAGAGACAAACTACCATGATGCTAGACCAGAAAATAGACAAGACAATAAACCAAGCACTAGACAATATCCTCTCCCAAGCAATGTGCCTCTCTCTCTTCCTTCTTTCGGCAACTGCAACTTCCTTCAATACTTGCACACTAGATGAGTGAGCTAAGTGAGTGAACAAATGAGTGGTTGGCTTCCTTTATTTATAAAAACTAGCAAGCGTTGAAAGGAGGTGTCTCTTCACTGGCAGGACCGACTTGTCTTTCTGGGCAGTTAGAACCACTTTAATTTTCCTGTGGGATGACTTCTTAATTTGCATATTACAATTAGGGTTTGACCAATCCACAAAAGGGGATTTGGCCAATTACAATGCTTGACATGATCAATCCACAAAAGGGGATTGATCTAATCAATAATATATATTTTATATTTTACTTTATCCACAAAAGGGGATAAGAATATTATTTGCAATTACGCAATATTTTAACAGAACTTTATAGCTACGTTATTATTTGAAAGTCAGTACTCCACAGTTGATGAGGCCTTACACATTATAAGATATAAGGTCTTTGAGGAGGCACCTAACCCCCCTCTTCACCAAGAAGAAGATGACTAGACTGCGCCCCTTCATCGGTTACAGGGTTGTTATAATATTAATGCTGATGAGGATGATAACCCTAGGGATGTAAACATTGCAGAAACTAAAGGACAGAGAGACATAGAAGGGTAGGGATCGAATTACCTTTTATTGGGAAGCCTATTAAAATTAAGAAGGTTAATATTGGAACAGAGCAATCACCTTATAAGTTGGCAAATGTTGGAGACTATTGGGATGATGCTACTATTAGTAAGATTATAGAACTATTGCATGAGTATCAGGACTTGTTTCCAACCAAGTTCACATACATGAAGGGAATTAAAGGACACATGGGAGAAATGAAGATCCCTATGAGAGAAGATGCAAGACCTATCAAGAAGAGACCTTATAGACTGAATCCCAAGTATAAGCAGAAAGTTAAGATTGAATTAGATAGAATGTTGGAAGTAGAAATCATAGAACCATTTGAGGAATCTGAATGGATCAACCCTATGGTGGTCCAAGATAAAAAGTCAGGAGAAATCAGAATCTATGTAGATCTAAGGAAACTGAATGATGCATTCTTACATGACCCATTTCCTACACCCTTTATTGATGAAGTTCTAGATAATGCAGGAGGACAGGATGTCTATTCATTCACAGATGGATTTTCAGGCTATCACCAGATTAGAATTGCTAAGGAAGATCGACATAAGACGACATTTGCAATAGAATGGGGTTCTTTTTAGTACACTGTGATGCCCTTTAGCTTGAATAATGCACCAAACATCTTTTATAGGGTGGTGGTAGAAGCATTTAAGGAATATTTACACAAATTTTGGAAGCATACTTTGATGACTTGACTAGTTTTATTCTATGGAAAGATCATATTGAATGTCTGATATTAATGTTAGATAAGTGCAGGCAATATTAGATTTCCTTGAATCTAAAGAAGTGTATTTTCTTTTCACCTTTTGAAGTGTTGTTAGGACATATTGTGTGCAAACATGGGTTGTTGGTAGATCCGTCCAAGATCACTATCATTGTTGATCTACCTCCTACTTCAGTTAGACAGTTGCGCACTGCATTAGGACACAATGGATATTATAGAAAGTTTATTAAAGGCTATGCCCAGATAACAATACCCATGGAGAATTTATTAAATAAAGATAGTAAATTTCAATGGACAGAGGAATGTCAACAGAGCTTCGACACACTAAAGCAAAAAATGGTCACTATACCTATCTTGGTTTTTCCAAATTGGAGTAAGGAGTTCAATGTTCATGTCAATGCTTTGTCCATTGCACTAGGAGCAGTCTTAGCACATCTAGGAGTGGGAGATATTGACCACCCTATAGCCTTTTCTATCATGAAGCTTTCTATAGTTGAAAAGAATTATACTACCACTAAAAGAGAAGGCTTAGCTATGGTATATGCGCTACAAAAGTTTATTAAAGGACACAATGGATATTATAGAAAGTTTATTAAAGGCTATGCCCAGATAAAAATACCCATGGAGAATTTATTAAAGAAAGATAGTAAATTTCAATGGACAGAGGAATGTCAGCAGAGCTTCGACACACTAAAGCAAAAAATGGTCACTATACCTATCTTTGTTTTTCTAGATTGGAGTAAGGAGTTCAATGTTCATGTCGATGCTTTGTCCATTGCACTAGGAGCAGTCTTAGCACATCCAGGAGCGGGAGATATTGATAGGATAGTTACATATGCTCTGATACCATATGTAACGATCCTCCACGTTTCGACGACAAACCTCTTAAAACAAGTGCACTTTTTATTTTTTTTGGTGTGTGCATGTGTACAAGCATAACAAGACATTATACTCTGCGCCGCCACATGATGATGAATCATGACGCATAAAACTATGATATCAACATAAAGATCCAAGACACATATCAACATCTGCCAGCAATGAACAACAATCAACCAACAATTATAAGACTGGTTACCCGCCCGTCCTACCCTGCAATGGTTAGGACCTCCAAGACACATAAGAAACGCTCAAGCCCAAGTTCCCATTGATTTTAACCATTTAAGGTCTCAGGGATGGCGACTGTTCTGAGGAACATGGAGGTGTCTACATCCCGCCCGACACAATAAGACCAAGCCTACTAAGCCATTGATAAAAACATAACCATCATGATCGCAGTCCACAAGGTTATCTACATTAAGTCAATTTGTGACAGTGAATCATTAATAACTCATTAAATTACTCATTACAGTATTGCATGGGAGGTGTACTTTTAATTCAAATTTCAAGACAATGGAAATCAATAAAGCAAGTAAGGTAATTAACACATCTTATTCCAACCTTCATTACGAGCCCTACAATGCATGTCTAAAGTGCATAATATCATTAACGTACGATCTAAATTAGTCTTGAAAACATTTCACTTTGCAATTCTAAATTACCAGTGACAACAGGGCATCATCTAATTTGTCATTTAAATAACATTACTAAGCAAGTCTAAAATTCAACTAGATTAATAATTAAAGTAAAAGTAATCATCAATCAAAATCTAAGTAGTCTGTCAGCCAACCATCTGCACGTCATTATAATTCAAGTATCTAAATTGGAACTGAAAGAAGCATATACCCAACACCCATAAGAATGACAAGGCAGGTTAGTAAAATAAGAATTTGTGCTAGCTAAAAAGACAATCTATTTTGTAAAGCATCACTCCTTCCACATCACCCTTTATTATTTACATGGATTATTTTATTTGCTTCCCAATTTCATACAACCACATTCAATAATACCAAAATGAGATAGACACTGGACTTTTATCCAATTTAGAATAAATTCGTTGCTTTTCCAATCAAATCTTATCAAGTTGTTGAATGTGCTACAAATATCATTTACTTATTTATTTTGGGCTATGCTACATGGTTTTATGCCTAGTTAAGGAATTGATAACATAAATTACTATTCTAATAATTTCCAACGATTTGATTATTATTGGATACTTTTACAATTGGTGAACAGGGTATGTTATGATTAGACTAAGGTTGAGTAGTTGATAATCTACAAAGGAGCACAAGGATTTCAAGAGCATCTCACTATCTAAGGATTTATTCTTAATTATATAAAACACATATTAATCCCCACCATTAACTATGCTAAAAGTAGATGTTATCTATAACAATTACATATCAATACCATAAAACGATGACCACATTAACATTAACATTACCAAGAATATTAGCATTAAGATAGGTTTAGGATACTTGATAAGTGTGAACTCCATGTTGAAGACTAAAGGAATTGAAAACTCCCTCAACTTATCACAACATTGAAATGTTTTAAATTTGATAATAAAATATTTTTAAAGTAGATATTGAAATATTTTAATTATGGTATAGATTAAAATATTTTTGTTATTAATAATTTTTAAATACCATGTATTGACTCTACTTAAACATAAAATTAATTACAAATCTCCTTTATACCAAACTGAAAACAATACCTCTTAACCAAATGAACGGATAAATCAATGAACAGATAAATTAATAGTTAATGTAAATAAATCAAAAGAATATTTAAAATTACATATCAATTTTATGTAAAATTGCTAAAAATCAATTGATTATGATCAGGTGATAGTACTTCAAAAAGGTTATGTGGAGCGTATTTAAAGGTTGATCCCAACAATCAATTGTGCCGCAGTGCTTCTAAATTTAAATTCTTATACAAGGATTTCCAAGCAGATAATGAGTAAAATACAAGTAAAATATAAGTATGGGGTCGACGGTGAATTGAAGTGGCACATTCTTTTATCTGATCATGGATATCCAGGCCCACAGTTTATAAAAAAAAAAATGCCCACAGTAATATATAAACGCCCACTATAATATAAAAATGCCCACGGTAATATAAAAATGCCCACAGTGATATGAAAACGCCCACAGTGATATAAAAATGCCCACAGTGATATAAAAATGCCCACTGTAATAAATAAACGCCCACAGTAATATTTAAATGCCCACAGTAATATAAAAACACCCACGGTAATATAAAAATGCCCACAATGATATGAAAACGCCCACAGTGATATAAAACGCCCACTGTGATATCAAAATGCCCACTATAATATATAAACGCCGACAGTAATAATTAAATGCACACAGTAATATAAAAACGCCCACAATGATATGAAAACGCCCACAGTGATATATAAATGCCCACAATGATATAAAAATGCCCACAATAATATAAAACATAGTCATAAAAACGCCCACAATGGGTACAAGAACGTAGTCAAAAACGTAGGAGATTATGTGGTCGAAATCACGTGGGTATCCTCCCCAATCACAGAGAAATACAAACAAAAAAAATGCAGAGAAAGGTGTTGAATCGAGTGGGTTTCCTCCACCGAAACGCATGGAAATGCAACAGAAAAATGCAGACCAACAAACGTAAGGCACAGCTGCAGATCGCACAGAACCAAGGAAGGTCGGCAATGCCGAGGTCATAAAATCTCTTTTATCCAATACTGGCATGCAACAACAGAGTAAGAAGAATTATTATATTAACTGTAACACAATTACAAACGCCGAAGAACAGAAAGGAAAACCAATCAATCCGACGAGAACCCATGCAGAGTTAAGACAAGTAGTTTTCATCTCACAAGCCAAGATAAAAATGCTAATAACAATAAGAGAGGGCCAAGGTCCTAATACCTTCTATCATGCAAAATGAAAAACATACCGTTGCCGGATCGCCTGCTCCAGGTGACGTCCGCGCGCTCCGTGCTGCTCTCGCTCACCGACCATCGAGACCTCACTGGTACCTCCCAACCAACGCTAGGGGTACTATGCTTTCCCCTTAGCCCCCCGAGCCACAAAGGGGCCACACACTATCTAGATGGTATGTCTAGCTCCCAACTCGCCTCGCAAGGCCGAGCTACCACTCCTATCCGAGATGAGAAATCCCAACTCCCCACAAGTAAATCAGTCAAGTCACTATTCTGGCAGCGTAACGTTACGCTAACAGTCGATCCCCTTTTCTTCCTTCTCTTCCCTTTCTTTTATAGAGTTTTGGAACTTCCATCTTTCCCTAAATCTCATTAAATTTAATTTTTAATAAAAATCTTCTAAAAACTCTCCTTCGTACAAGTGTCATCCATCCCCCACTTTTCTCCATTAACTATTTTCTTTAATTTATTAAATTGTCTTATTTCCCTCGCCCACCTAGAGTTACTCCTATTTTTACTCCTAGGTGTCCCTAGATTCCCTTACAGGTTTTAAATACTTTCCCTAAAATGAAGTGGCTAATTTAGTTCAATTTAGAAGGTTCTTAATTGCAGATTCTTTACTAAGTTGACCTCTTGCTTTTTACCATAAGTTCCCCTCTTTCCCTTTTTACGCTGCCTTATTCCCTAGTTTCCTAATTTTTATATTTCCCTCTTTTACTTTTATTATTAATTTAGTATCTTTTAAAACTATCAAAAGTTAAATAAATTAATTTCTTCTTGACATTTTATATCCACTTTTTTTTTATTTAAATTTTTACTCTCTTCATTTTACCCCCAAAAAATTTATGAAGACCAAAACTATTACTTAAGTGGTTTTTAGTTTAAATTTTATTATTTTATTTTTATAAGGTATATTTTCTTAAGGGTAGGCAAAATTTTACCCTTAGCGAAGTTTTAGACTTAGGACTTAGATTTTGAACTAGGCGACATTTTAATTAGGGAAGTTGTTTTAAAATTTCTTAAAGTGTTGTCTGTCTTAGGGCCATCTAGGTTCCTCCCTCTATCATCATCAACGTGACGTGCCCTTCAATACGCACCACGTGCTCCAAGGGTGCCACTCACCTCTTTCATTTCTTTTGCGCGACGTGCCCTTCAGGATGCACCACGTGCTCCAAGGGTGCCACTCGCCTTTTTGTTTCTTTTGTGCGACGTGCCCTTCAGGATGCACCACGTGCTCCAAGGGTGCCACTCGCTTCTTGATTGATTGGTAGACATCAATAAACCCTGGAGTCAACACTTTGCCACGTGAACTTGTGGGAGACTAAGGGCTTCTAAGGAATAAGGCCCCCACCTTATTGCGCGCCCCTTAGAATCATCGCGAGCGACTGTCGCAGTCTGCCCTCATGACATCGTGGGTCCTCTCGAACTAGGTAATCGTTAACCTACAGTTCGAGCCACGACAGGAGTGCTAGTAGGCTGTGGCAGGGCTGTTGTCCACACCTCTCCCTCAACCTCTCTGGTAGTCGTGTGTGTGGCCCCTTTACTCCATATGTGAGTCTGGTCGACAAGCTATTGTCAGCCTGCATCATCAACAATCATGTCAGAACATGTCCAGTACATCATATCATCTAATCAAATGTACTAAAATCACAGTAAAACAATCAAACCCCAATAGCACACTCCCTGACTCGATCTGGAGTCCAAGGGGTTTCTTCGATGCCTCTGCATCCTCAAGGTCCAAAACCCTGCACACTCAGTAAAACCGAGTCAATAGCACCTGTGTATGTCAATGCAGTAAAACATCATGTCATCTATCATAACGCATCATAATCAAGGACAAAATGTTTTAATATCATAATAGTCCGGATCACTTGCGAGCAAGTGTCCTCAAAGAATAAGTTTTCTCAGTGCGCCAGAGCGGGATGTTACATACACCCCCTCTTGGTCTAAACTTCGTCCCGAAGTTTCATAGTATAAATGCTGAAATAAGTGTATCACAGTATCATATGTCTATCTATCAAAAAAAAATGGAAATTGCTGGCGCATATCATATGCGTCCTCCCAGGTCGCCGAGTGCGGACTATAATTGTCCCACTGGACCTTGACCTGGTCTACCATTCGACGTCGTAACTGCCGAACGTGATGATCTAAGATGCGGACCGGCTCAGCCGTGAGTGCTCCCTCGTCCGATACCTGCAAGGAACTCTTGTCAATAACATGTGTAATATCACTAATATAATGTCTCAAAACAGATACATGAAAGACATCGTGCATACGCCTCAAAGAATCAGGCAAGGCTAGTCGATAGGCCACGGGCCCCTTTCTCTCCACAATCTCGAAAGGTCCCACAAACCTAGGAGAGAGTTTATCTCCCTTTCCAAACTTGATCGAACTCTTGTGCGGTTTAACCCACAAGAAGACTCGATCGTTGACCTTGTAACTACGGTCGACTCGATGCGCATCGGCATAACTCTTCTGTCAATCCTGCGCTTCTTTAATCCTTTGTCTTATGGTTTGCATTTTCTCTTTCATTTCTTGGATCGCTTCTGGTCCCACCAGGACCCTATCCTTAAGCCGATCCCAACTCAAGGGCGTCCGACACGGTCGCCCATAAAGAAACTCGAAAGGCGCCATTCTAATGGTGCTTTGGTAACTGTTGTTGTAAGCAAACTCTACTAGAGGCAAGAATTCTTCCCAATGCTTTTGTTGGTCCATTACGTACATGCACAACATGTCCTCCAAGGTTTGGTTTGTTCGTTCGGTCTATCCGTCAGTCTCTAGGTGATACGCAATAATAAAGTTGAGTTGGGTTCCCAAGGCCTCTTGAAAACTCATCCAAAATCTTCCAGTAAACACTGATCCTCGGTCGGATATAATCCTCTTAGGCATGCCATGCAGCCTCACAATCTCACTGATGAAAACTCTAGCAATGTCAGGTGCCTGATACGTCGTACACACAGGAATAAAGTGAGCACTCTTCGTCAGAGTGTCTACTACTACAAAAGTCGAGTCATGTCTCCTGGCCGTCAGTGGCAATCCAACAATAAAATCCATCGAAATAACCTCCCATTTTGATTCTGGAATGGCATGTGGTTGAAGTAATCTTGTTGGGTGTCTATGTTCAGCCTTTACCTACTGACACTCTAGACATCTGGCCACATAGTTGACTATGTCGGCCTTCATTCCCTTCCATAAGAATAAGGGTTTAAGGTCTGCCCTCATCTTCATGACTCCTGGGTGAGCCATGTAAACTGCCCTATGAGCCTCACTCATGATCAACATCCTCATCTCATCCTTTGGCAGTACCCATCTCCATCGAATGAAAATCCATCATATCATGGTACCATCATTGTGTTTTGTCCGATAAAACCCTCAACCTCTTTGTACCAATCATTGTCACGCTGTAAAGTGATAATCTTCTCACGTAAATTCGTCTGAAGAGGCAACACCGAGAAGATGCGTGGTCTCCAACTCAAAGAATCTGCCACTCGGTTCACTATTCCCTTTATGTAAGTAATCTCAAAGTCGTACTCACTAAGAAATTCTGACCAACGCCGTTGTCGTGCGTTCAGGTTTCTTTGCGTAAAAATGTGTTGTAGTCCACAATGGTCAGTCTTTAGTTCAAATTTTCGTCCAACAAGGTAGTGTCTCCAAACCTTCAAGGCATATACGATGGCTAATAACTCCAAATCGTTCGTCGCATAGTTCTCCTCATGCCTTCTCAGTTTCCTTGAAATGTAAGCAATCACTTGTCCGTCTTGCATCAAGACTCCGCCTAAACCTTCCTTGGATGCGTCTGTGCATACCAAGAATTCCGCATCGATGTCAGGGACCTTTAGTATCGATGTTGTTGTTAACAACTCCTTAAGCCTCCGAAATGCTTCTGCGCATTTCTCGGTCCAAACAAACTTCTTGTTTTTCTTCTGCAATTCTGTGATCGGATTTTCTATCTTTGAAAATCCCTCGACAAATCGTCGATAGTATCCGACTAAACCCATAAAGCTACGTACTTTCGTGACATTCGTCGACGCAGGCCATTCCATAATAGGCTTGACCTTGGCTGGATCCACGGTGATACCTTCACTGGAGATGACATGCCCTAAGTAGTGAATCCTCGATTGATAAAAAGAGCATTTGGACAATTTTCCATACAATTTGTGCTCTCGCAAACACTGTAATACCAAGTGCAAGTGCTCATCATTCTCCTCTGTCTTCCGAGATTAGATCAAAATATCGTCAATGAACACTTGGAATAACTTGTCCAAGTATTCGCGGAACACCCCGTTCATCAAACTCATAAATACCCCTGGGGCATTTGTCAGTCCAAACGGTAAAATAGTAAATTCGTAATGTCCAAACCTCGTCTTAAAGGCGGTCTTAGGGACGTCATCCTCCTTGACCTGTAACTGGTGATACCCTGATCGCAAATCAATCTTGGAGAACACCGTCGCACCCTTCATTTGATCGAACAGATCATCAATTCTCAGCAAGCGATACTAGTTCTTGATTGTAGCCTTGTTCAGTTGACGGTAGTCAATGCAAAGCCTCCACAATCCATCCTTCTTTCGTATGAAAATAACTGGTGCACCCCATGGTGACACACTAGGACGTATCATTCCCAGGTCTAGCAACTCCTTCAGTTGCATTTTCAACTCTTGCAACTCTGGGGTCGACATCCGATAAGGCGTTCTTGCTATTGGTTCGGTCCCTAGTTTCAGGTCTATGGTAAACTCCAATTCCCTTTCTGGTAGCATCCCAGGTAACTCCTCTGGAAATACGTTCTCAAATTCTCTCACCATCGGAAGGTTTTCTATACCTTCCGCTACTCCCTTCTCGTTTAATGCAAGGATCACGTAAATCTTGCACCCCTTGCACATACTCTTCCGTAGCTGTAAGGAAGAGATGAACCTCAGAGAAACTCCCTAGTTCTGTCCTATAATCACATGTCTCTGTCCCTCGTCATCAACCAAGCTCAACCATTTTGTCTTACAGTTGAGTATCGCCTCATGCGATTCCAACCAATCCATACCAATCAAGACATCATAAGATCCTAGGATCCTGACGTATAGGTTGGCCCTTGTGACAAACTCTCACAGGTTAAGGGCACAGTCTGTAACCTTTCCTCCAACCTTCTGTTTGGCTCCCGAAGCCATCTCTTCGAAGCTAAACTCATCCTGTTCGACTGCCCTTACCTTAATCCTTTTTAGCGCTGCACCAAAAATGAAACTCTCGGTAGCACCAGGATCTATCAAAATACTAAGGGTCTGGTCAGTAACGGTACCTGTCGTCTCGAGAACAGTCGACTGATGCGCTGCCTGGCGGTTATTCACCGCTGCATGAATCCGATGGGCCTTTCCCATATCTCCCACGATAGTGGGTCCGGCTGATCTGGATNTTAATCCTTTTTAGCGCTGCACCAAAAATGAAACTCTCGGTAGCACCGGGATCTATCAAAATACTAAGGGTCTGGTCAGTAACGGTACCTGTCGTCTCGAGAACAGTCGACTGATGCGCTGCCTGGCGGTTATTCACCGCTGCATGAATCCGATGGGCCTTTCCCATATCTCCCACGATAGTGGGTCCGGCTGATCTGGATGCTCTGGTCCTCTCCACAGGACAGTCGTGCTGGTAGTGTGGCTCCCCACACGTCCAACACCCCTTCTTTGGCCCAGTAGTCCTGGTACCCGAAGTAGAAGATGATGGCCCACCGGCCTGGAACCCTAGTCTGTTCTTCTGAACATGCCTAAACTGCTGCTGTTGCGGGCGACGCTGCTACTGATGTTGTGGTCCCCGATAAGGTGTCCACTATTGAGGCGACGGTCGTCAGGGTGTGCTGAAAGTGGATCCCCTCTGGAAGCCACGATATCTCAGCGTATGTCTCGCTGGTGTCTAGTGCTCCTGTGTTCTAGATGGGACCTGCCCTGCTAGTCTCGCTGGAGTCCTGGTCTGACCCCCACCGATAAGCTCCTCCTCTGCTATGAGGGCCTTCTGGACGACATCGTGCAAGGTTTGAGGCATCAAAATCCTAATCTTTGCATGCATGCTACCGTTTAGGCCAAACACGAACCTGTTGACCTTAAATTTCTCCGTGTTAAGGTGCGGAGCATACTGGAGCAGCTCCATATAACGGGCCTCATACTCGGGCACCATACGACCTCCCTGTCGTAAGGCATTGAACTCATCGAGCTGACGCTCGATGAATTCCTCTGAAAGGTACCTCTCTCGGAACCGTTCCTCGAATAGTTCCCATGAGACGTCTTCGATGGCCATGTTTAGCTGCAGTAGGAGTGTCTTCCACCATAGAAGAGCGCTCCCCTTCAGTTGAAAGACCGCCATGCAGACCTTCATGTTGGAGGTATAATCGCGAAGTGTGAAGCACATTGCCATGTTCTCCAACCACGCCTCGGCGGCTGCGTCGTCCAGCGCACCAAATAACTCAGGAAATTTGACCTTCTTGAGTTCACGATGAATGCTACCAGTAACGGCTGGTGCGCGCGGCGGAACCTCAGCGGGTGCCGGAGCCCTGGCCTCATCTTTGTCCAAACGGCTGATCAGTGCCTCAGACATGTGCTGAAAGGATCTCATCATCCCGACAACATCACCAATGACTATCTTCTCCTGTCTGAGAACCCTCTCGTCTCCCTAGGGGTTAGACCCCTCAGGTATGGATGCTACTGGAGGCGTCGCACCTCCTCCCCTAGCACCCCATCGTCTGCCTCGGCGGTGTCCTCTAACCATGATTACCTGCATGCACACAATCAACTCAATCAGAAACAATATAATCAAATCATGTCAACGAAAGCCATAGCAAATCCCAAGTCACGGGTTGAACCTCACGCTAATACCATATGTAACGATCCTCCACGTTTCGACGATAAACCTCTTAAAACAAGTGCAAATTTTATTTTATTTTGGTGTGTGCATGTGAACAAGGGTAACAAGACATTATACTCTGTGCCACCACATGACGACGAGTCATGATGCATACAACTACGATATCAACATAAAGATCCAAGACACATATCAACATCTGCCAGCAATGAACAACAATCAACCGACAATTATAAGACTGGCTACCCGCCCATCCTACCCTGCGATGGTTAGGACCTCCAAGACACATAAGAAATGCTCAAGCCCAGGTTCCCATCGATTTTAACCATTTAAGGTCTCAGGGCTGGCGACTGTTCTGAGGAACATGGAGGTGTCTACATCCCGCCCGACACAATAAGACCAAGCCTACTAAGCCAATGATAAAAAAATAACCATCATGATCGCAGTCCACAAGGTTATCTACATTAAGGCAATTTGTGACAGTGAATCATTAATAACTCATTAAATTACTCATTACAGTATTGCATGGGAGTTGTACTTTTAATTCAAATTTCAAGACAATGGCAATCAATAAAGCAAGTAAGGTAATTAAAACATCTTATTCCAACCTTCATTACGAGCCCTGCAATGCATGTCTAAAGTGCATAATATCATTAATGTACGATCTAAATTAGTCTTGAAAACATTTCACTTCGCAATTCTAAATTACCAGTGACAACAGGGCATCATCTAATTTGTCATTTAAAGAACATTACTAAGCAAGTCTAAAATTCAACTGGATTAATAATTAAAGTAAAAGTAATCATTAATCAAAATCTAAGTAGTCTGTCAGCCAACCATCTGCACATCATTATAATTCAAGTATCTAAATTGGAACTGAAAGAAGCATATACTCAACACCCATAAGGATGACAAGGCAAGTTAGTAAAATAAGAATTTGTGCTAGCTAAAAAGACATTCTATTTTGTAAAGAATCACTCCTTCCACATCACCCTTTATTATTTACATGGATTATTTTATTTGCTTCCCAATTTCATACAACTACATTCAATAATACCAAAATGAGATAGACACTGGACTTTTACCCAATTTAAAATAAATTCGTTGCTTTTCCAATCAAATCTTATCAAGTTGTTGAATGTGCTACGAATATCATTTACTTATTTATTTTGGGCTATGCTACATGGTTTTATGCTTAGTTAAAGAATTGATAACATAAATTACTATTCTAATCGTTTCCAACGATTTGATTATTATTGGATACTTTTACAATTGGTGAACAGGGTATGTTATGATTAGATTGAGGTTGAGTAGTTGATAATCTACACAAGAGCACAAGGATTTCAAGAGCATCTCACTGTCTAAGGATTTATTCTTAATTATATAAAACACATATTAATCCCCACCATTAACTATGCTAAAAGTAGATGTTATCTATAACAATTACATATCAATACCATAAAACGATGACCACATTAACATTAACATTACCAAGAATATTAACATTAAGATGGGTTTAGTATACTTCATAAGTGTGAACTCCATGTTGAAGAGTAAAGGAATTAAAAACTCCCTCAACTTATCACAACATTGAAATGTTTTAAATTTCATAATTAAATATTTTTAAAGTAGATATTGAAATATTTTAATTATGGTATAGATTAAAATATTTTTGTTATTAATAATTTTTAAATACCATGTATTGACTCTACTTAAACATAAAATTAATTACAAATCTCCTTTATACCAGACTGAAAACAATACCTCTTAACCCAATGAACGGATAAATTAATAGTTAATGTAAATAAATCAAAAGAATATTTAAAATTACATATCAATTTTATGTAAAATCACTAAAAATCAATTGATTCTGATCAGGTGATAGTACTTCAAAAAGCTTATGTGGAGTGTATTTAAAGGTTGATCCCAACAATCAATTCCTAAAGACCTGTGCAGTAGTGCTTCTAAATTTAAATTCTTATACAAGGATTTCCAAGTAGATAATGAGTAAAATATAAGTATGGGGTCGACGGTGAATTGAAGTGGCACATTCTTTTCTCTGCTCATGGATTTTCAGGCCCACAGTTTATAAAAAATAAATGCCCACAGTAATATATAAACGCCCACTATAATATATAAATGCCCACAGTAATATTTAAATGCCCACGATAATATAAAAATGCCCACGGTAATATAAAAATGCCCACAATGATATGAAAACGCCCACAGTGATATAAAAACTCCCACTGTAATATATAAATGCCCACAGTAATATTTAAACGCCCACAGTGATATAAAAACGCCCACGGTGATATAAAAATTCCCACAGTGATATGAAAACGCCCACAGTGATATAAAAATGCCCACTGTAATATAAAAACGCCCACTGTAATATAAAAACCCCCACAGTAATAATTAAATGCCCACAGTAATATAAAAATGCCCACAATGATATGAAAACACCCACAGTGATATATAAACGCCCACAATGATATACAAATGCCCACAATAATATAAAACACAGTCATAAAAACGCCCACAATGGGTACAGGAACGCAGTCAAAAACACAGGAGATTATGTGGTCAAAATCGCGTGGGTATCCTCCCCAATCACAGAGAAATACAAACAAAAATAATGCAGAGAAAGGTGTTGAATCGAGTGGGTTTCCTCCACCGAAATGCATGGAAATGCAACAGAAAAATGCAGACCAACAAACGTAAGGCACAGCTGCAGATCGCATAGAACCAAGGAAGGTCGGCAATGCCGAGGTCATAAAATCTCTTTTATCCAATACTGACATGCAACAACAAAGTAAGAAGAATTAATATAATAACCATAACACAATTACAAACGCCGAAGAACAGAAAGGAAAACCAATCAATCCGACGAGAACCCATGCAGAGTTAAGCCAAGTAGTTTTCATCTCATAAGCCAAGATAAAAATGTTCATAACAATAAGAGAGGGCCAAGGTCCTAATACCTTCTATCATGCAAAATGAAAAACATATTGTTGCCTGATCGCCTACTCTGGGTGACGTCTGTGCCGCTCTCGCTCACCGACCGTCGAGACCTCACCGGTACCTCCCAGCCAATGCTAGGGGTACTCTGCTTCCCCCTTAGCCCCCCAAGCCGCAAAGGGGCCACACACTATCCAGATGGTACGTTTAGCTCCCAGCTCGCCTTGCAAGGTCGAGCTACCACTCCTATCTGAGCTGGGAAATCCCAACTCCCCACAAGTAAATCAGTCAAGTCACTATTCCGGCAGCGTAACGTTATGCTAACTGTCGATCCCCTTTTCTTCCTTCTCTTCTCTTTCTTTTATAGAGTTTTAGAACTTCCATCTTTCCCTAAATCTCATTAAATTTAAGTTTTAATAAAAATCTTCTAAAAACTCTCCTTCGTACAAGTGTCATCCATCCCCCACGTTTTTCCATTAACTATTTTCTTTAATTTATTAAATTGTCTTATTTCCCTCACCCACCTAGAGTTACTCCTATTTTTACTCCTAGGTGTCCCTAGATTCCCTTACAGGTTTTAAATACTTTCCCTAAAATAAAGCGGCTAATTTAGTTCAATTTAGAAGGTTCTTAATTGCAGATTCTTTACTAAGTTGACCTCTTTCTTTTTACCATAAGTTCCCCTCTTTCCCTTTTTACGCTGCCTTATTCCCTAGTTTCCTAATTTTTATATTTCCCTCTTTTACTTTTATTATTAATTTAGTATCTTTTAAAACTATCAAAAGTTAAAATTAATTAATTTCTTCTTGACATTTTATATCCACTTTTTTTTTTATTTAAATTTTTACTCTCTTCATTTTACCCCCAAAAAATTTATGAAGACCAAAACTATTACTTAAGTGGTTTTTAGTTTAAATTTTATTATTTTATTTTTATAAGGTATATTTTCTTAAGGGTAGACAAAATTTTACCCCTAGCAAAGTTTTAGACTTAGGACTTAGATTCTGAACTAGGTGACATTTTAATTAGGGAAGTTGTTTTAAAATTTCTTAAAGTGTTGTCTGTCTTAGGGCCATCTAGGTTCCTCCCTCTATCATCATCAACGCAACATGCCCTTCAGGACACACCACGTGCTCCAAGGGTTCCACTCGCCTCTTTTGTTTCTTTTGCGCGACGTGCCCTTCAGGATGCACCACGTGCTCCAAGGGTGCCACTGGCCTTTTTGTTTTCTTTGCGCGACGTGCCCTTCAAGATGCTCTACATGCTCCAAGGGTGTCACTCGCTTCTTGACTAATTGGTAGACATCAATAACCCCTAGAGTCAACACTCCGCCAAGTGGACTTGTGGGAGACTAAGGGCTTCTAAGGAATAAGGCCCCCACCTTATTGCGCTCCCCTTAGAATCATCGTGAGCGACTGTCACAGTCTGCCCTCATGGCATCGTGGGTACTCTCGAACTAGGTAATTGTTAACCTACAGTTCGAGCCACGACGGGAGTGCTAGTAGGCTGTGGCAGGGCTGTTGTCCACACCTCTCCCTCAACCTCTCTGGTAGTCATGTGTGTGGCCCCTTTACTCCATATGTGAGTCTGGTCGGCAAGCTATCGTCAGCCCGCATCATCAACAATCATGTCATAACATGTCCACATCATATCATCTAATCAAATGTACTAAAATCATAGTAAAACAATCAAACCCCAATAGCACACTCCCTGACTCGATCCNGTTTTACTGCATTGACATAGACAGGTGCTATTGACTCGGTTTTACTGAGTCAATAGCACCTGTCTATGTCAATGCAGTAAAACCGAGTCAATAGCACCTGTCTATGTCAATGCAGTAAAACATCATGTCATCTATCATAACACATCATAATCAAGGATAAAATGTTTTAATATCATAATAGTCTGGATCACTTGCAAGCAAGTGTCCTCAAAGAATAAGTTTTCTCAGTGCGCTAGAGCGGGATGTTACAACAGAGGAATGTCAGTAGAGCTTCAACACACTAAAGCAAAAAATGGTAACTATACCTATCTTGGTTTTTCCAGATTGGAGTAAGGAGTTCGATGTTCATGTCGATGCTTTGTCCATTTCACTGGGAGCAGTCTTATCACATACAGGAGCGGGAGATATTGACCACCCTATAGCCTTTTCTAGCATGAAGCTTTCTATAGCTGAAAAGAATTATAATACCACTAAAAGAGAAGGCTTAGATATGGTATATGCGCTACATAAGTTTAGACACTACTTGTTGGGAGGACATTTTAAGATGTTCACTGATCATTCTACATTGAAGTACTTACTCAACAAGCCAGTGTTGGGGGGAAGAATATGCAGATGGTTACTATTATTCCAGGAGTATGACTTTGAGATCATGGTCAAGCCAGGAAGAATGAATAAAGGACCTTATCACTTGTCCAGGTTAGAACATGGCAAGGAACCTACTAGTCTGGAGGATACACTACCATATGCACAGTTGTTGGCCATCAGAAAAATCGATGATCACTTCCTCGAGATAGTTCAGTTCCTGTCCACAGGAATGGAACCTCGCGAGTATACCGTTATTCAGAAGAAACAGTTGATAGTCTGCACTGCATATTATCAACTTATAGCTAGACAACTATACAAGATGGGATCAGATGATATCTCGAGGAGATGCATTATGGAAGCAGAAAGATCGTTGATTCTTGCAGAAGCACATGAAGGCATCACAAGAGGAAATTATGCAGGGAAAGCAACAACGCAGAAGGTTCTCAGAGCTAGTCTCTGGTGGCCCACCTTACACAAGGATGCTAAGGAATACTACAGAGCCTGTGATGTATGCCAAAGGATAGGGAAGCCTTCTAGAAGGGATGAGATGCCTTTAGCACCTTAGCTAACTTTATAGGCATTTGAGAAATGGGCTATTAACTTTGTGGGACCTATCAACCCACCAGGAAATCACACAGGAGCTCGATACATTATCACTGCTACAGAATATTTGACCAGATGGGCAGAAGCAAGAGCAGTTAAAGATTGTAGTGTAGCCACAGCTGCGCAGTTCATCTTTGAGGATATTATAACCAGATTCAGATGCCCAAAGATCCTTATGAGGGATCAAGGCACACACTTCATCAACAAAACTATTGAAGCCTTGAATCAGGAGTTTGAAGTTCACCATCAGAAGAGCACTCCATACCACCCACAGGTGAATGGCATAATCAAAGCTTTCAACAAGATCTTGGAAACAACGTTGACTAAAATTTGCAGTGTTAACAGAGATGATTGGGATTTTATAATTCCAGTAGTGTTATGGGCTTATAGAACTACTTGCAAAAAGTTAACAACACAGACTCCCTTTAAGTTAGTTTATGGCTTGGAAGTAGTGGTACCTATGGAATACTTGGTTCCTAGTTAAATAATTGTATCATTTATAGGTATGGATGACATTGGTGCTGTTCAAGACAGGCTCGCGCAGTTGGTAGAATTAGAGGAAGATAGGTTCATTGCAGGATTTCATCAACAGGTACAAAAAGAACGAGAAAAGGATTACCATGACAGACATATCAAGAAGAAAGTGTTCAAACAAGGAGATTTGGTACTGTTATATGACAACAAGTTCATGAATCATCCAGAAAAGTTTAGGACACATTGGCTCGGATTGTTCGAAGTTGCCTATGTTATAGAAGGAGGAGTTGTGCAGTTGAATACTCTTAATGGAAAATGGAAGGATGGGTTAGTTAATGGGAGCCGATTGAAGTTGTACTGTGACAACCAACTACCTCACATCTCTTAGTAAAATCAACGAAGAAGGGTCTAGGTACCAGGTGCATTTGAAACTAGGTACCAAACACACACACACAAAAAAAAGATAGTCTGCACATAATAGGGAGGACAGAGCATAAAGCACAGGCTGCTCCACGCAGTCTGCAGTCGAAGTAATATAGAAGGTTCAACCCTATAGTGACTTAGTACAAGTAACAGGTGAGTGTTGGGCGCATGTTGGTCCTTGTTTATGTATTAAGGAAGACAACAAAGATCAAGGAAGAAGAAATACAAAGTACGAAGTGTGTGGAAGGAACACAAACCAAGGGAAGGTCGAAGTGGTTAGAGAAGCAGAAAAGAAGGAGCAAAGTAAGGGAAAAGAATTCATTGGAAGAGGAAATATAGGAATACAAAGTAACAAGAAAGATGGATCGTGGACATGTCAAAAAGCAACAAGCGGAAGAAGACATCAATGGGTGTTGTGGAGCACCTCATAGAGAAGAAGGAAGAACAAGTCATCGAAGTCCTGAAAAAGTGGGTTATGTAGACCTAGGGTTTTGGTACCTAGGATTTTGACACCTAGGCTTCGATCAAAGGTTGTCTAAGAGTCATGAAATGTATAAATAAAGGTCTATAAGATTTGAGAGGGTTGCTACTATTATTTTTGGTGAGAGAAATATTGAGAGATATAAGTGTTTGTATTTTGGATCTTCAGTTGGGTGCGAAGATCGACCCTGCAGCTGGGTGCGCAGGGAGGGGAGAGAGAGAGGAAGAGAAAGAGAAGGATTTGCAGCTAAGTTCACAAATAGAACTATATGTTTTCATATAATATATCAAGAAACATAGTTTTATGGACGTAGCCATAGGGAGAGGGTGAACTACGTAAATCTTAGTGTTCTTGTGGTTGATGTTGTGTTATTTTCTATCTGTTATACTGTTATGCATTGTTATTGTTCCCATTGAAGACAATGAGATATATCTAAATTCACAAAGATAAACATAGTTGGGTTAAGAATCTTTATGTTACCTTTCGTTGTTGTTATGGAATCACTTTGCATTTCCTCTGGTTGTATACACCTGTGTCCTGCAACCCCCTATTGCTACTTCAAGTGAGACTTCATCTGCTTTGCAGGTGTTGTCGAAAGGGCCATTAGTTAGGGTTTGTTGGTGTGTTGTTAGAGTTGAACCCTGGGTATGCCCCTGTGCCAATATATATCCACTCTCCCTTTTCTGGTGAGCTCGATTGGAGAGTCATCCCCCATGAGGATAAGAGGCCCCGTGCACGCARTTATAGAAGATAGAATATCCTTTGTATTTTTCATGTGGTGGGAATCTCTTGAATATACAATCCATGCATCAAGTGAAGAATGAATAGCTACTAATATATGAGAATTTGATCACCAAGGTTGTTCTTCTAAATAATCTATGACATCTAATCAATSTGCTACTTCATGCCTGTAGATTTTTATGGTTCCCACAATTGCAATAACCACACTTCTTCCCTTGCTTGATTTTTCCACCTTTGGAACCTGAGGAATCATTCAATGGTTTGGATTACCCTTCCTTCTTTGGCTCTGCATTTTCCTTTCCTTTGCCTTTTTTCTTGGATTTAGGATTTTGAGAGTTTTTTCCATCATGCACAACAAGTGCATGTTCCTTGGGGCCCTTGATTATGCCCATATGAATGAGCTTATCATGCTCTTGTGTCAAAGCCTAAATAAATTTTGACAATGAAGGAATGGTCCAAGTTGATCCTACAGTGAATCTGTTAGAATGAAACGTGGAGACAAATATATTATATTCTGCTCCAAGTTTTTCCATTATAGCAAGAATCAATTTTTTTTATGCATTGGATTTGTTGATACCACATTTTTTCAATTCACGAAGCAAAGATTTAAATTTGGTGAAGAAATCTTGGAGATTTTCAAATTTCTTTGGATCTAAGGAGTTCAATTATACTTCAAGAAAATGGCCCCTCACTTCATCCTGCTAGCCAAAGAGTCCAACCAAGATGATCTAGATCTCATTTGGTGCCTTTCACACATCGATGTGAAACCATAGGTTGAAAGAAATAGACATGCATAAGAGACTGTAAGCATTGTCCATGTGGTTGAAGTATTTGTATTTTTTCCACCGTTGAGGTGGGTTCTATTTATGTGGCCATGGATTTTCGATACAAGCCTTTACCCATGAGCATGTGGGTAATTCTTGGCTTCCAGTCAAAGTAATTATATGGCGTTAGAATTGCAGATGCACGAAATTTCATCTTTCTTGTTGTTTTGTTTCATCTTCGGTACCTACAAAAGAGTGTTCGTGGTGATCCTTTCTAGTAGCCTATGGGATATTATACCATGTAGAGTTTATGAGATACCTACATATAACATCTAGCTAATAATGAAGCATACCCATCTTGCAATGGTGTGAAGAGAAGAGACAAAAAATGGAGGAAAGAATGAAAGAATTTTTATTAACCGAATGAGAGAAATGATACAATACAAGTGATATACTTTGTATCACACAAATAAATCACCGTAGTAGTAAACCAATGTGCATTAGGAGTGTTCTAGATAGATATGATACATACTAGTAGTCATTGGAGTCAACTACCACTTAGTCCTAGTTAACTAGCCATGTAGTCTCCGGTTAAATAGAAAAACTGGAGTGAAATAAGAAGGAGATCACTCACACATGTGGAATATGCCTTAATGGTGATGATCCCTAGGTTAGCATGCAACACTTGGTGATAAAACCAAAGTTTGCATGCAACACTTCACTCAACTAGTCTAACTAAATGATAACTGAGAGTTGATTGGAGGGTATGTGGCACCCTTGTCTAAGAGAGAATATCCTTAATGAGGGGAGGATATAACAAAATAAGGGACCCTCAAAATAACCAAATAAACATAGGAAAATAAAATGAAAGGAAAATCCTGGGTGTGTGTAATATCTCCAACAAGGGCATACACCCTCCATCAATGATTTTTCTTCTATTGTTATTGAAAAGGCTTAAGGATTGCTATGAGGAGTAAAAAGGCTTACACCCTTGTGAAATACCTTTCTTAGTTTTTCTTCTATAGGGATTAAAAGGGATTACACCCCTAGAAGAGTAATAAAACCTATCTTAAAGAAAGTGACTCCATAACCCAATATATAAGGCATTAATTTGCATTGTAGATTGAATATTGTTACATTGGTAAATGTGAATTTAAAGAGATTGATTTTTTGAGGTTGGATCTAAATTTTACATGCTTTAAGCCATATTTTTCTATAAGGGCATCTTGATTTGCTAAGTAATCAAGCTTCAATAAAAAGCATTAAGATACAACCAATAGGGTTGCAACAAACTCACTTTCTCTTACTCTTTACTCACTTTTCTACCACTAAAGTTCACTTGCATGTTGTGATAATTGATCTAGTGTTTAAGAGATATTGTTTGGGTTGCTTACTTGTTGATTTTAATGGTTAGGAATTGCTTTTGTAGCAAAATTTTTCTACAGCCATAAGGCTGTTATAAAACTATGTTGATAACTCTCACTAAAAACCCTCTCTTGCTATCAAAGTCTTGATTCAAACATCGAAAGATTATCTACTATTTTCTAGCTTTATTTTCCAAAATCATATACTTTATTTCGATGGTTTAATTTGTAGTTGTCATAGTTTCTTTACTATTTATATATATTTCCTTACTACTGCAATTTTTGGACAACAAGGTTTCTTGTTGATTCCCCATTGGTTTTGAGGTTTATATCGTCATACATTGTCTTGTTTCAGTTTGTTTAACATTGTTGTGTGGGTACATGACCTTGGAAACCGCTTACCAATTCCAAAGACTCTTTCCTCAAGCCTCAAGTATCACATTGACCTTAACCTATAGGGGTGTTTTTCTAGCTCCTTTCTTTCCCCTTTGCAATCCCCTTAGGGTCACCCGGGAATCCTCCCTTGTGTTGGAATTTTCCTTCACTAAAATGAGGGGGATATCTATTGAGGTGACAGTGATAGGTATTCCCAGTTGTGTCACACATTTGTTTCTTTGGTTGGGATTTTACCAAACTACAAGCTATGTGATAATATGCCCAATAAGTTGTGGATATCTTTCATAGTCTTTAGGGCTAGCCAATTGTGGATGGCTTGGATATTTGTTGGGTTCACATGCACCCCATGCTCATACACTATGTATCCCAAGTATTGAATTCGCTACATGTTGAATGAAAATTTATCCATATTAATGTATAGATTGTGTTTTTGTAGGGTGCTCAAGGCATGTTAGATGTGTTGCAAATGTTCTTCCTAGGTATTTAGACTTGAAGGTTGTTTTCCATACATCGGTTTGTTCTATCGGAACCTGGTGGAAGTCGGACTTTAGATCAATCTTACTAAAGAAATTGGTACCCTTAATATGATCAAGAATATTCAATCTAAAGGATCGAGTATTGGTTCTTGACAATGATCTTGTCAAGGGATCTAGAGTCTATAATCAATATAGATTTGCCATGAGTCATCCTTCTTATGTACCAACACAATTGGGCTCCCATAAGGTGAAGAGCTTGTTCGAATGTGGACCTTGTGGATGAGCTCTTGAATATGACACTTAATTTCCTCATTCTCCATAAGGGAGTGCCTATATATTGGACCATTGGGTAAGGGAACACCATGTATCAAGTCAGCAAATTTTTTTACCTAACTGTGTAGAGGCACCCCTATAGGTGAAGTGAAGATATCTCTATATTCTACTACAACCTTGTCCACTTGTTTCTACTATGTAGAAAGATCTTGTGCAGAGGTTGTCGCAATGACCTTTCATTCACCTTCTATTTGGACCATGAAGAGGACAAAATTTGCAGTTGAGAGATTACCTTACAACACTATTTTTCTGAGATCAATGAAATTATAGTAGTTAGAACTACCTCTAGTATCCTATAGGGATAAACTCCCAAAGTAACAATGACACTACAGGGCCATGACTCGTAAATAGCATGAAACTTTTACATACAAGTCTATCCTAAAATAACATCATAAACTTCAAGTGGGGAAACATCACACAATACCTCATCTTTGAAGGGATTGATTTTGTAGGATAGGAGACATTGTTTGTTGAGACGAATATATCATCCTTGGCTCAACAAACTGATGGCATATGGTTGAGGTTGTGACATTGTTGGCAGCTTTAGTCTCTTGATGAACTTATCCAAGATCAATTTATCATGGCTCCCACTATCGACAATGAAATGTAGTGGGATTCCCTTCACCCAAATTTTTCAATGGAAGAGGCATTCCCCCTCTTCAAGCTCCTATGAATTGCCTGCTTGGATATTTCACTACTACATATGGGTGGATTATTCCACGAAATTTTTCCACGTTTCCATTATTTTCATGTTTTTTTAAATAGGGTGGGATTTTCGTCTCTATTTCCATGAAATTTTGTCACTATTTCCACGAATAGGTTTTTTAAATTGGGTGGGATTTTCATCGCTATTGCCACGAAATTTCATCTCTATTGCCACGAAAATTTTTCCTATCTCAAAAAACATCTTCTAACGGCTAGTTGACTAGTTGATCTATATATACCTAACTTTAAGAGACTTTGCAACACAATTTCTATAGTTGTGAAATTGTTCGTGGCTTTTGTTTGAGATGTTTATTTTTTCCATCACCCACCGGTTGAACAAATCCAATTCTCGATCTACATAGCTCGGATTTTGAACTTGCAAGGTTAGTATGTTTTTTTATTGATGTACTCATTTAACTTGTATTTTCTTGTTCAAATGAAATTTCATGTACCTTGTTTTTTCCTTCATAATATATTATATGTGTAGTACCATATTTCATGTCATTGGTTTTTGGATCTAGTTAGTATATTCTATGGAAATTCATGTGAAATGTCAAGAAAAATATTTTCCGAATAAGTATTTTAAGAAGAAGGAAATCACTCCATCAATAAGTCATTTCAAACATTAAAAACAGATGTCATTATCAATCTAGATTAATTTGAGCCTACAATTCCTTATGTAAATTTAATCCTTATTACAAAACCACCAACTCATAACAACTTTACCGGTTGGACTAATGTTTGAAATAGAAAGTGGAAAAAAAATCCTTTTAAGTCTAATTCTATCCCTTAGAGACCTTGTGATGCAAACGGAGGAGGCCCTCACGGTTCCTCCTTGCTCTCACCAGGACCTTCTTTCTCTACCGGCCCGAAGATTCAATGCTCTTCAACTCCTCTCGGGAGTTCTCCTACCCACAGCAACACTCCTCGGCGATCTTCCCTTCAGATATCGGGAAATCGCGCTTTGGGAGTTCGCGATTTCTGCCGCACCGTTCATAGGACCTACCAAGTCCCGATCCCCGCATCACGATCCAACACCACGTGGATTCCACTAACACATGTGGTCCCAACCTTCACGTCACTTCGGGATTTTGCCAATCATGAATCCACGATGCAAGTTTCTCTGTGGTCGAAAACCCCGAAATGTCGAATGCCGAAACCCCGAAATCCGACTTCTCGGGATTGCGCGCCACCTGTCCTTTCTCTGATCGACGGCCCCTGTTGACTCGGGAAATCGCTACTCGCGATTCCGACATGCATGCAACTCTTGCATCGCCAAACGCCGAATGCCGAAATCCCGATATGATGGGATCTCCT
>JASDQU010437879.1:41643-55928 GCA_032191745.1 Picea mariana | reverse complement strand
CTGTTCCTAATGATTGTAACCATTGGATTCCTAGTACAACATCTGCACCACCCATGGGTATAGAAATCATTGGACTATTCATTACATATTCCCCCATAGTAAGATTGATCTTATTGCATTTTCCTGAGCAATTGATAGTTCCTCCATCTGCAATCATTACTTGAAACTTTGGCACCAGATATACAAAGCAATTGAGATCTTTGGCTAATTTATAGTGAATGAAATTATGAGTACTGCCAGAATCAATTAGGACTATTACCTTTTTATTTTTGATGTATCCTTCGATCTTGAGGGTTTGAGGAGTGCTAATTCCAACCAATGCATTACACGATATCATAGGAGTCAACTCTTGTTCTTCTTCCTCTTCACAATCTATGTAGAATAATTTCTTCTCACCGCACTTATGTCCCTTACTGTACTTGCTGTCACAATTAAAGCATAAACCTTTTGATTTTATTTCCTCCAATTGTTCAGGTGTCAACCTTGTAGGTTGAGGTGTTTTAGAAGAAGGAGCATTGTTCTCTCTATAAATGTTAGGATTGGTCCTTCTAGTAGCCATAGCCATATTTTTACTTTCAACATTTATTGCCACCTTAAATGCATTCTCCAATGATTTGTGTTCCCAAAGGCGAACCTCATGTTGAATGTTATCCTTTAAAGTTCCTATGAATACATCAATCAAGTGCTCATATGAAATATCGGTTACCTTTATATTCAATCTCTGGAAATTCTCAATGTTCTCGGTAACTGAACCCTTTTGCTTGAGATTTATCAATTGGCTAAAGAAGGTATTGCTCCTTGTATCCTCATAGTGTGCTATCATTTATTCTGTGAAAATCATCCAAGTGACGAGTGATTTGCGAGAACAAAGCCATCGATACCATACAAATTGATTAGGTTCTAAATATAAAGAAGCAATTCGTACCTTTTGTGTATGTGGCACATTATGGAGATCAAAGAATTTCTCCATCTGAAGTATCCATGTGATTGGGTCCTTGCCATCAAACTTCCTCATATCAATCTTAGGAACATGGTTGGTCTTCAAACCAAAGTTGGAGTTTCTCCATTCTTGATTCACCTTCCTTATGTCCTCATCATGAATTTTATGGGATGCATTTTCACTTTCAGGTGTCTTCTCTGTTACAAAATTTTTCAATACTTCCATGATCTCCCCTTTTAAACCATCCATCTTAGTATCCAACTTAGCTTCCATTGAATCCATCATATCTTGTAGTTCATCTTTTGTTACTATCTTATTTTGTAAATCATTTATGTCCCTACGCATTTCTTCACCTTCATCAAGAGTCCAAGTAGGATTTTTTGGTTGGTGTAGAAGTTCCCTGTTTGGGTGGCATGTTGGCCAAGTATCACTTTTGAACCTTGATTTTGAGGTGGTTCTGCTAGACAATATTTCTTCTGTTGTATCTCCCAAGTTTTGGCCCTTATGGGTATGAAACTTTATTTTATGTAGTTCTCTGATATTTCTTTTCTGCAATGCCATAGGTCTGATCAAAATTGGATGTGCCAAGTGGAATTTACAGTAACTTCCCCACAACTTGCCGATTTTTGGCCTTTCTAGGAGATCTCACTTGTATAGAGTGCCCCACCAAAAATAATTGATATAAAATTCTGAAACTTGCACTAGATATACTACATACTGTCCACGATCCAATGAAACCAGTCCCACTCAATTTGGATACTCTAGGAAGAAGTTATGATTGTTTTACCTGGAACGCCTTCTTGAGACTAGTCAATAGGACTAGTCAGATACCCTATCTTACAAAAGGTGTATATATAAATTAAAGATGAATTAGAATATGAAACTTTTACCACAGATACCTTTCTAATTTCTATAAATATCCTCCATATTTCAAGGTCTGAAATGTTACAGAAAAATTTTTATAGCGAAAATTCCGCAATGACTCAGTTCAGGATGATTCCAGAACCCTATCTTGTACAGAATGTATCTCCAAAAGTATAAGGCCTCAGGAGCTTAATTTTGAACCCAACGTACCTTGATCCGTCTACTAAATATCCTCCAAGACATTCCTTCTGAAAAATTGTATAAAAAAAGTTATATCAAAAATTCCAAGGTGTCTCAGATGTAGCAGCGAAACCCCAAGACCTCGAGCTCTAATACAATATGTTAAGAACCAAACATCAATATAGCATAGGAAAACCTCAGAAAAAGTACTCAACGCCTTGAAAAAGAGATAATTTCAGATAATAAGCCTCTTCAGGGGGGAAACCTCCTTTTACCCCACTTAAATGTTCAAGTACAAGATGATTCAAAATGAAAATGTTTACTTGGTATATATAGGAGACTAGGAGGTATAATTACAACTAATGGCCTAAAGCCGACATAAATAAAATAAAATTAATAATATAATATGCCCCAATTAAGGGGTAATGAGCCAATATTAGGGCTTAACAATATCAAACCAATAAAGCATCAAATAAGGTGCCTCACAAAGTTCTTCGTTATATTTCGATAATTCCACATTTCTAGCGGTTGTTCAGGGGCCAAAGTATAGCACAGTTTATGGATTTCCATGCAAAGAACAGAAGTTGAGATAATGTTCTTTGAATGCCTGTAGATGATTCTGCATTGAAGTACATCGAAGAAAAATGACCAATTTTTAAAGAAGAACCTCGTAATGTTAGACTTTCGTTGGCAGCTGATTCTGTCAATCCATTTGGAGAGCTTCATTATACGTACTCGGTGTGGCATGTTTTTGTTATAAACATTAACCTTCCTCCTTGTATGTTGATCAAGAGAGAGAACACAATGTTGGCAATGATTGTTCCAAGTATTTAATTATCTTTATTTGCTTTAAAGTATGACAAAATATTTCATTTCTTTGTTTCGTGCATGGTAATTATTTCTTTTATATATAACGACATCTAGATAAGTATAATTAATCATGCAATATGTTGAACCAATTAGGTAAGTACTAGGTTAAAGATATGAACATATATATTGAGCCTCTTATCGATGAGTTGTTGAAGTTATGGGCTGGCGTCACTATGTATGACATCTCTATACCAATAGGGAAAAAATGATTTCAATTCCATGGAATACTATCATGGACAATTCATGATGCTCCCGAGTTAACACATTTTTGTGGTATATTGTTACTTTATTTTGTGATTTAATATTATATATATTTATTGAAAATATCATGTATTATTTTAAATTGTAACTCTAATTTGACGCTACATTAATTCATATATCTTGTATGTTTTCAAACAAAGGGTAAATTTGCATGCCTAGTTTGTGGTCCTAGGATAAAATCTCGTCGTTCAAGGAGTTTAGGAAAAGAAGTGTTTGATGAATATAGACACTTTCTACCTAAGAACCATAGTTATCAAACTACAGACAAAGAAAAATTCAATGGTAAAGAAGAGAATGGAAAAAAACCACGAAGAATGACACCTCGCCTATGGAAGTTGGAATATATTAGAAATCGTCAAGGTACACAAATTATTTATGTATGACATATTATATAAATCTTTGGTTAATTTCATTTTGTTTGATTAATTAGTGTTAATTTCAATTTGTTGATGTTTCATGAATGTAGTCAAGGCACGAATGGGCTTCCACAAGGAATGAAAAGTTACCCGATGCAATTCGGTAGATTGCCATACTACAAGCACCTACAAATAGTTCATTTGTTCAATACAATGCATACTGGGAAGAACATAACATAATTGTTATGGCGAATATTAGATGGAAGGACTAACAAAGAGAGAATTGGAAAGATTTGTTATGACATCCAGGAAGCTAATCATGCATTGCAAAGTGTTATTATTAATTCTAATGGCGATGGTTGTGAACAAAATACTAGTCTTCCTTGGTTATCGACAAAGCAACAGAGAAATATTGTAAAAGAGGTCATTCGAAAAATTAGGTTTTCGACGAGGTTTTCATTGAACATACAAAATATCTTAACAAAAAAATGTGATTTTGGTGGGGTTAAAACACATGACTAGCAAACATTCATTAAGGTAATTAGTAGGTTATAATATATTTTCTTATTGGTATGCATTTTTGGGAAACAAATAATATTTTTTTTTTTTTTGTTACAGTATGTTCTACCTTTATCTCTCCCATACGACTTTGACAACAACATAAAACAAATTATATATGTACTTGGAAAATACATGAGGTAAGTATTTTTTTATAAGGAAAATGTACTTCTTATGTGATTTGTAGCAGAACTTATTGACATATTATGTTTTATCTACAAATTTATGTATGCCTTGATATTATTTTATTGCATCGACATTTGTAGGTGGCTATCATCAAAAGAAATCCATAAAGAAGATATAATGTATTGGAAGAGAGAAATTCCCTGACTAATGTGTCAAATGCAACAATATCTACCTCCAACATTTTTCAATGCACAAGAGCACTACCTCATACACCATATTGAGGAGATTGAATTATGTGGACCAGTACACACAAGGTCGATGTGGATGGTGGAGAGGCAGTTGAAGTCACTGAAGGCTTTTGTTAGACAAAGAGCACGTCCGGAGGGTTCTATGGTTGAGGGATATATGGTATATCAATGCATGGTGTATATTAGTCAATATCTACCTAAATTAGAAGAAAATATGAATATGCCTCACGTTTGGCATCTCGACTCCATCAACAAATTTGAAGGGGAAGTCGTATTGGGGAAAGGTAAAATGAGGATTGCAAAAGGTAATTATTATATGTTGACATAGATCTAATATATTACACATTTATTTTTCCAATTTTATTTTATCATACTGATTTTTTACATTTTTTGTTCCTGCATATTGAACTATATTAAATTATTCATTTATTAACAATAGCTAATTAATAATATTAAATTATTATTTTATCATATAGTTGCTTGAGAGTGGGATGCTTTACATTTATACATTGCAAACAACCTTGATTGGATGGAGCATTGGATATAATATACTGAAGAATACTTCGATAGGTTATCATGGGAAGGGGTGAGTAAGATGATTAAAACAACACATCGTCATCGAGATCAATTTCCTGATCTTACATCAAGGGAAGTTGATTTAGCCTTTGGTTTAAAAGATAAACAAGCAAGTGAATTTTTAACCCACATGTTCCTAGTTATTTCCCAATTTTTCAATGTATTTGGTTTGTTTAATTTTTGAAATATGTATTCACTAAGTCCTATATGAGGTTTATTAATTGGCAATGTATTTTTTACTTGTTGTCCATGTTGCAGTTGAAACATCACAAGGCTATGTGGTGTAATGATCGTAAATTTCGTATCAAAATATTGGATGATAAGATGAAAACCTCAGATTGTGGGATAACTGCAGTGTTTAAGGTCAACAACATTTCCTCTAGAAGTGACAAAAATCCGGATGAAACTAAGAATAGGTACTATGGGCATTTGGAAGATATAATTGAGTGTGATTTTAATTCCTTTAAAATAGTTTTGTTTGAGGTTAAATGGTACAAGTTGCAGATGCATGAACATGATCTCGAAAGAACTATTATTGATCATGATAATGGATTTACCATGTTTAGTACAAGGGAATTTGAACCGGGTATAGAGCCTTATGTTGTTCCAAGTCAACGTGAGAAAGTATTTTACTCAGAGGTACTTGGTAAATCAGGTTGGTCATACGTTGTTAGATATGATCCAAGAGGAATACCAGTAAAGTATAATCATGTAGCCGAGGATGAAGATAATAATGAGGAAGAATATCATGATTATGTAGATCAGGAGCAGGTGGCTCATGTAGTCGATGTGTCAGACGAAGAAGTTGAATAAGTTGATCATCCAAATGTAGGAGACGACGATCTCATTGACGATATCGATAACTATATTAGAGAAAATGACATTGATGATGATGTTGATATGAATGAGCCTTTCACCAATATCGATTCTAAACTAGATCCTGATACAGATGTTGAGCTGGATGAAGAAAAAGATGACTGATATTTAATTGTTGAAAAGAAGAGGTATGTGTTTATATATTTTATATGATCTTTATATGTTTTTGTTTTGTATAATATAGTATATGATACATGTTCTTTATANGGGGAAATTGAGAGTGATGTGAGGGGGCGGGGGGGGGCATAATTAGAGCTTCCACCTTCACGAGGTTGCCCCTGTTTAGTAAGAATGAACTATTCTCGAAACCAAGAGGAGCTCTGTGCAACTGCGCCTAATCATACCAACGATGTAGGTATGCCATCCCAATGAATGGATGCATTATTGTTGACATGGAATGGGACAACACATGTACCTTCTTAATTTTCTTCCTTCACTTGATGTGGGCCTAGTTGTTCCTAGCCTTGGATTGAAATTGGGATGAGGCTTTATAACCCTACAGTGACAAGAGACATCAATTGAACTTTGACTAGATTAAAAGGTGTGTGCAATTGAAAATACAAACAACCCAAAACTAAAAGGGATCAATACACAAATTGTAAATGAGAGGTGATCTGGCTGTGGTGTGTAGGAAGAGGCCTATCACCTTCAAAATTATCATTCTCCAAATATTTTATTCAAATTTTACAAGGAAATTGTACTAGGACTAGACATGGGAAACAATGACCTGTGAATGGGGCCAACGTTGAAAATTTTTCAAATTGTTTCTGTATGCATTGAAATTTGGCATGGATAGACTATTCGCATGCCTTAATGATATGGGAGGGTTTCTGGACTCAATTTTGACTCACACACCCACTTTCTTCCATCATCAATTCATCATGTAAACCATAAACCCTAATTTAATGGAGTCATCGATTTGTCAGGTTTTAGTGTTCCCAATGAATGGATGCGTTGTTATTGACATGGAATGGGACAACACATGTACCTTGTTAATTTTCTTCCTTCACTTGATGTGGGCCTAGTCATTCCTAGCCTTGAATTGAAAGTTACCCCTAGTCTTAGTCATCACCCTTCATGACACTTGTCACTAAACGATCATAATTAGATCACAATGTTGGAGGTATATGGGCATTGGGATGAGGCTTTATAACCCTACAGTAACAAGAGACATTAATTGAACTTTGGCTAGATTGAAAGGTGCGTGCAATTGAAAATACTAACAACCCAAAACTAAAAGGGATCAATACATAGACTATCAATGAGAGGTGATCTAGCCGTGGTGTGTAGGAAGAGGCCTAGCACCTTTAAAATTATCATTCTCCAAATATTTTATTCAAATTTTACAAGGAAATTGTACTAGGACTAGACACAGGCAACAGTGACCTGTGAATGGAGCCAATGTTGAAAATTTTTCAAATTGTTTCTGTATGCATTGAAATTTGACATGGATAGACTATTTGCATGCCTTAATGATATGGGAGGGTTTCTGGACTCAAATTTGACTCACACACCCACTTTCTTCCATAATCAATTCATCATGTAAACCATAAAACCTAATTTAGTGGAGTCATCGATTTGTCGGGTTTTAGTGTTCCCAGTGAATGGATGCGTTGTTTTTGACATGGAATGGGACAACACATGTACCTTCTTAATTTTATTCCTTCACTTGATGCAAGCCTGGTCATTCCTAGCCTTGAATTGAAAGTTACCCCTAGTCTTTTTCATCACCCTTCATAACACTTGTCACCAAAAAATCATTAGATCACAAGGTTGGAGGCATATGGGCATTGGGATGAGGCTTTATAACCCTATAGTAACAAGAGACATTAATTGAACTTTGACTACATTGAAAGGTGCGTGCAATTGAAAATAATAACAACCCAAAACTAAAAGGGATCAATACACAAACTGTCAATGAGAGGTGATCTAGCCGTGGTGTGTAGGAAGAGGCCTAGCACCTTCAAAATTATCGTTCTCCAAATATTTTATTCAAATTTTACAAGGATCATTCTCCAAATTCAATTTTGGTGCATTTGCATGAATCACTTCTCACCAATTCTTGGGATATTATCTTGTTCTTCAAGTTCTCAATCTACATAATGACTTAAGAAGTGGGTGATGGTATTGAAGAAAGAAGGATTGAAGTTCTCAATCTTGTTCTTTTGGAGGGATTGAAGAAAGAAGCAGAGGACCCATTAATTAGAATAGAGAATGATATTGAATTTAAACAACCTTTGACCCAACTAACCACTTGAAGATTGAAACCAACATGTATGAGCAATAATATTAAATATAACTATGAAACCCTATCGTATGCCTTTGATAGATATAACTTTATAACAAAGGCTGCCATTTTCTTTGTCTTGGTAGAATGGAAAGCTTCTTATGCCAACCCCCACAATATAAGAAATTTGTCTCCCATTCAAGAAGCCAAACTATTCAAAAGAAATGGCTTTGGATAGATTATGATTTATCCTCCTTCCAGTTACTTTTGATATGTTTTTATAAATTTAGTTGCATAATGATATTGGATTGAAATATTAAAAAATTTATGGATCATATTTTTTAGGGATCGAACATAGAAAGGTAGAATTTCAAATGCACCTAATACTTTTCCAGAGCTCCTAGATTAATTTGGAATGGCTAGCACATCCTCTTCAATTAGTTCATATAGCCCCATATAACATAAAACTGTATAGTCCAACGATTAGGACTAGGTATTTTCTCTCATCGAAAAGAGTATACATTGTCCTTTAAATTCTCCTTTGTCACAAATGTCCATTAACTATTTATTTTGAATTCCTCCCATAAACCTTGGAAAAAACAAGCAAATTGTCGCTATGTTTGCAATGTTGACTAATTCTAGACCCTTAAATACATATTGGAAATGGGTTGTCCCCACCTATGATATTTCTTAAAAGCTCTACACTCTAGCCCTACTGGATTTTGAATTCCCCATATGCTATTCATGTTTTTCCTCATGTTGGAATAAATATGAAAAAAATAAAGTATTATCATATGCATTTTCTATCCATAAGGCCATGCTCTTAAGTCTCCATTGAGTGCATTCCCAATTCATTAGATCCCTTTGTTAATCCTCCATCCTCCATCCTCTTCAAAGAAACAACCAAAAGAGAAAGGAACTACGCTTGTACTTGAGACAACTCCAATTGCATAGGTACTACCGCAAACTAGAACCACTAGACTACACAATCAAGGTTCCTCCTCTTCTCATTCAACTTTGAAGCAGATTCAACATAGATACACTATAATTTTGGATTGTTTGAGATATAGTAGGTAATGAATTTGTCTAATACAATGATTAGATCACTAATATAATTTATTACATTAATTAAGTGGTAGTAAGAGTTTAATACAATTTCAAGCCATTTATAAGTTACTGCTAATAAGGATTTTATACTCGCAAAGAATTCTTAGAAGACGAGGCTGCATAGGTATCAAGTTATAGCAAAAGTTGAAAGGTTCTATTGCATTAAGTCTTCTCTCTATTAGGAGATAACCAAAAGAACTTAAAAAAGATTCTTGTGGAGGATACCATTAAATATTATATCACAAACATCTAATAATACATCACACTCTACTTCATCAATGAAATGAGATGATATGCTAAATTTGAACTTGCCTTGTTTTGTGACTGGTAGTTTAGTGTCGTTATGGAAGCATCCCAATGGATATGGTTATGCAATTTTATGAGTCTTTCACCCCATTTTCTACACCAACATGTTGGATTGTATTATAAACCAATGTATATCATGAGGGTTTCCAACAAAGGGCATCATTGTCTAATACTATCACATCATTCCCTTAAACACGGAAGGTCTTAGCCAAGTTGAATTTCCTAAAAAAAAAAATTTGAAATGCGAACATCGAGATGAGGAACATTATTACTAAGTATTCATTCTCATTATCTACTTCTATGCATTCATACTAATAATAACTAGAATATTCAACATTCATCATTACAATGAGAGTTCATTTAGCACAAAATGCAATTGAATAAGCATGAAATTCACATCATCCATATAAACAACAAGTTGGAACACAAATACAACATGGTGCATGCTTCCATTATATTTAATCACCAAAAAGTATATCATTGTTCTCATGCATTAGATCTACCTACTATAAGTACTAAATTAGTGGGCATGCATTAGATCTAGATTCAGTCATTAGTGAGTATAAAATTGACATATATTTGTGTCAACATTTGAGAGTGTAAGGGAGCACGTGACCAAAGGAGGGTTATTGCGCGCCCATCAAGAAAGAGTCCTCTATGCATGCAACCAAAACCCAGTAGTGATCATATCATTGTGCACGTGACCAAGGAGATAGTATGCAAGGGAGGAGATGCACTGCCAGGGAGGAGATAGTCTGTGAGGGAGAGAGATAGTCTGCGAGGAGACAGTCTATGAGGAGAAAGTCATAGGAGATACACTGCCAGGGAGGAGATACACTATCAGGGAGGGGATACACGGAAGAGGTACACTACGAGGGCACACAGAGGGCACTAATTCAAGGGCACACGGAAGGCATTGAGTCAAGGGCACACAGAGGGCACACAAAGGCACACAGAGGGCACTTAGTCGAGGTCACACGAGGGGCACTGATTCGAGGGCACTGAGTCAAGAGCACACGAGGGTACTGAGTTGAGGGAACCGAGCTGAGGGAAATGAGATAGGTGAGGGCACGAAGGGGCGATACACTATAAGGGAACAAAGATAGACTACAAGGGAACGGAGATAGACTGTGAGGGCACCAAGAATGGTGAGTACCTCTATTCATTGTAATTTCACCAATATTTTAACTTCTAGGATTAGTTTATTAGATGGGCTTGGATTTCTACTTTGTAAGGTATACAAGATATCCTCTTAGTTTTATACTAGATCAATTTCTTTTCTACTTTTCATATCTCTAATAACCATGACATGAAAAATTAATTTTTTTGGTTGATGGATAGCTTTGAAAACCAAGAAAAACGACATCCTCAATCTAGAGATGAAAATACATTTCCATAGGTTTTCACAATCTCGTTTTCAACAACCAAATATAGAAAACCATTAAAACTTGAAAATGCAAACTTGTAAACCCCAATGGAATATAAATTGATTTTATATATAGGTGGTGATACTCTAGTTGTGGCTTTAGGTAGTGTGCATCATTCTGCAAATGGGTAAAATGCTAAACTACTTGTGGGTATCACTTCGGATATGATTATACTAGAAAAACACATTGAGTAAAGAAAAAAAAAACAAAGGAAGAAGAAGAAAGTCACCACAATGAATAAAAGGAGAAATAAGGACTATCCAACTTTATAAATCAACATGCAACTACACAACTTTATGCAACTTACGCAACTTTATGCAACTACGCAACAATTGGTTTTATTTTATGCATTGAAGAGTGCGCCCTAATGGATTAGGGAAGTTTGGGGACCCAAGGGAGGCTCCTCAACCTAGAAAAGACCCCAACTAGTGCACAAGGCCCAAGAGAGGTCATAAGGAAAAATAAAGACAAGTGAGTGATTTACCCCAAGGAGGAAATTTGTTGAGTGCAAGGGTCAATAACCTCAATCGGTTGGTTTGGACAACGAGTAACCTCATTGAATAAGTGATTTTTCTTTTTGGGGGTAAATCGTATACCTTAAGGCTCAAGAAGGTTTAGTCACTAGGTTTGGAGACTCACTGGCCTCCCAACCTAGAAAGTTTCCTTTTCTTGGCTAAATTATCCAAATATACAAAAAAATTGACATCTTTATTTTCTTACTTCATTGATGAAGGTTCAATTACTAACTTTTAAAGGAATTTTGGTCTCCTGACTTAGTGATTTATCTATCATGAGGAAAAATGATGGATTGGGAAATCAACAAGTCCTTCAAGTCAATGACTTAGATGTTTTCTTGACAAAAAATTTCATAGAGATAACAACAAAAATATTGAAGGAGATTTTACAATGTGAATTCTCCATTACTCATAAAATAAATTAAACTCTTATTCTATGCAACATTGAGTTTCCTACATGGTTTCTTGGTGATTTCAAAACTTCTTCAACCTGTCAACAATACTAAGGAGTCATTAAGGGATCCAATACCTTCATAAATATTTACACATCAAATTCAAGGTTGAAAAATTGATCCTACATCCTCATAGATATAAACTACCTCATGTGCAAGCTCAATATCAACAAACTAAAATAAGTATTGGCAAGCAATTAAAATTAAATTTAAATGAGTGGTGGTGGAATCCCTTGATTTATCAACTTGCAACTTACGCAACTTTATGCAATTTACGCAACTTTAAAGTTGGATAGTTGGAGGAGAATGATCATTTTTTTATCCAGGGGATCAAATTTTGCTCAAAATTCAAAGTGCTCAAAATTGCTTCAAATCAAATGGGTGTGTAGGTCTCGTCGTCACGAACCCAACACAACTTGAACGGGTTCAAACGGACGTCGGATAAGTGAGATATCGCGTTCTGTTCAAATTGTCAAACAGGCAAAAAATAATTTTGCTGATTGTACAGTCTGTACAGTCCGTACAGATGCTGAGTTGGCAAAGCCATACGACATGTGGAAGATGCTGAGTTGGTAGGGTCGTACGACACGTGGAAGATGTTGAGTTGGCAGGGCCGTACGACACGTGGCAGGTGTTGAATTGGCAGTTATGTGGACGAATTAGCGTTCGACACATGGCATGTTGGTGGCAAATGGATTGGTGACACATGGCCCAAGCGAGGGCTACCACATGTCACTTAATCAATGGTTAAAATTTGTGGAGTCTGCAAGACTCAACCCCGCGACCTTCGGGCAGGGGTATAGCTTTGGGAAGGGCCGCCCAACCGACGTGCCACCCATGTATGTCTTACAACTATATGGTTTTGATTCTATTTGAATTTGCATTGTATTATGGTTGGGCACGGTCCGGGCCGGGGCTAAGCCCCGACCCCTAGTCACATGCGAATTCCATATGACCACCACCGTGCGCGAGCATTCAAAGCCCCGCACACTTGAACACTTGGCGCGTAACCACAAGTTTTAACTTGGCCCTTTTATGTGCGGAGGTGCGGTCATATGACCCATATGCCCAACGGCTTGCGGTTAGGGGGCTAGGTTCCCTAACCATCCTATAGTTTGCGCGGTTTTTCGGTTATGCACCCGGTGCTAGGTTTTAGCACAGAAATGAGCGTAGAGGCTAGGTTGGACACACAGAGGTGCAATTTGGTGATCCAAAGACAACAAGTTTGAAGGGGAACTTCCAGGAAGCCTATCTTCTTCATTTTTTTGCCAAATCAGGTGCCGAAAAAGCCCAGCTAGGGGTTTTTGGACGTTCTAAAGTCATTGGAGACATCTATTTGGAATTTTGAGCATTGTAAAGAACATATTTTAGCACTTTGAGAAAATAATATAAAAGATCCATTGAAAGCTGGACCAGGAGATGTAGCCCAAGAGAGGGGTGAACTCCTTTATCATTTGTTGTGTTATGTGTTTACTATTCACTGTATTTTGTTGGTTATTATTACATCTTGAATGTGTAATTTCTATAAAATTTGTGTTTTCAAAATTGATCCTTTTGCATAAGAACACTAAAATAAAACTTGCAAATATTTTCAAGAATACAAGCCTTTATCATTTTCAGATCAAGTTGGTATCAGAGCTTAGGTTTTTTGAAGGTTTGATTATTTGCAAGTGTTTTGTTTTCTGATGCTCACAAGGTTGAAACTCACAAGAGGAGAAGGTCAAATTGTAGAACCAAGTTCTCATCCTTCAAGAAGAAATATTATATCATCACCTCAAGCTTCAAGGAGGCATTCACCAAGTATGGCTCATGAAGAGAGTCATGAAAATATTCCTATAGAAGATGAAGATCTCAAAAAGGCTTTCATGGAAATGAGAGAAATGATGAAAGTTTTGATGGAAGAAAGGAATAAAAGGTTGCAAGGTGAAGGCTCCAACCCTTCAAAGAACAAGGGGGATAGTGGTGATAAAACTCCAAAAGAAAATGGAGGGAATGGTGCTACTCCACCTCCATCTTCCTCTTCTTCTACCAATTCACAACCTTTTCCAAATTCTCCAAAGGGACATGGTAAAATTCCTCCACAAATTCCTTTGTTAAAGCTTGATATTAAATTTGAATTGTCAATGTACAATGGAGAGGTAAATGTTGAGAAATTAGATAATTGGCTTCGTCAGATTGAGGTGTATTGTAGGATACAAAAAATTCAAGATGATGAAACTAAGATTCAGCTTGCTTCTTTAAGATTGGATAGTGCAACACTCATTTGGTGGGAAGCCAAGACTCAAGAAGACATGAAGAAACATGGTAAAATTTTAACCTCTTGGAATGATTTTATTGTTGCAATTAAAAAACAATTTTACCCATTGGCATATATGCAAAAAGCTATTATGGTTTGG
>JASDQU010437879.1:0-29186 GCA_032191745.1 Picea mariana | reverse complement strand
CACATCAAGGATGGTGAGGATATAAGTAATTCCTTTCAATATACCCCACTTCATAATAATTATAAAATCATGGTGGGAGATGATCCACTTAATTCCATAGAGCCCTATTACCCTAATTCTAATTATGTCCCCCATCCACTCCCATGGTTGAATCCATTGTGGACAAGTTCTTCTCTTCATATCACTCAAAACTATTATTGATGTTTTTCTCAAGTATGTGTAGGGTTTGATTATGTTGGCCTTCATATAGGATTGGATGCCATCAAGGACCCCAAGTCATGAATAGACCCAGGATGGGATAGTGAAACCCCCAGAAATGTGGCTACCTTATTTGACCCTTAGTGCACTGCTTATCTTTGAAGACCTAGGATCCTCACTATGGGGACTATTGGATTAGACTTACATAGTATTTTTTATATTTAAATGAAAATTATGGAATTATTGTGTTTGTAAATGGAGAGGACAACTCCCATGTGACACAATATGATTATTTGTAGAATAAAATGGGAAAATTGTAAGGGCATGTGATGTGGCACAAAATGGATTTATGTGTATTTCATTTATGAAATATTATTCATATTAGGGCATGTGGCAACCAATTGTCTCATGGAGATTAATTGTAATTATTGATTTTAAATTTGTAAAGTCTTAGACCTCCCCATAAATGATAGAGTTAGAGGCTCATGTGGAGGTGTCACTTAGGATTATATTTTTTATATTGGCACTACTGATTGTTTCATTGATGATAGCTAAATCCTTAAGAGGGGTGAGTTGAGTGTTATGGATATTGTGGCTTTTGTTTTGGATAATTATACTATTTGGCTCGGTATTCCTCTTGATGTAGATGAAGGGATGATCTTTGAGCTAAAATGTTGAATCCAAGAGCTTGAGTCCATAAATCAATGAGAGTGGAAATATGGTTGGATGGAAGCATTGTCTTCCCTTGTTAGTTGGGTTGAGTGTTTGTTCTGTAAAGTGTTAATGCTTGGCTACTTAGCACGAATGGTATTCACCTGATTGGTGGGGTGGAGGATTGTGATTTACATGATACCTTATCCAACATCTAACCACAGTCGAATATGGTTGTGGAATTTGGGGTAGATCCTTGAAAGTCAGGGTTTTCAAGGAAAAATCCTTGGTTGCACCATTACCTTTGTTTTTAAGAATAATTTTATTTAGACACTTTCACTGGCATTTGTTACATGTGGAGCTTTAGGTGTAGGAGGATATTTAATGGGCGGGGATGCCTTTGGATCGTTGTGGGTCATATATAGGAAATAATGGATATGATTATCTAAGCTCAACTTCATTCACAAGTCCTTTTCACTCAATTAAACAAGCAAAGTTGCAGAGCAACAAGTCCCTGCCAAAAAAGTTTGAAGAACATGTTTTTTTAGCAGAAGGACAAGTAGCTTGTGTGTTAATAGCATTACTTTTATTTCATATGCATCAGATGTAGAATTAAAAGTGTGAAACTAGGAAGAGAAGGCCTTTCCATATCTTTAAAGATGCAATTGTGGTGATATTCCATATGTTAACATTGCTCAGATGATCTTTAATCTAGTTGTGTCATTTTGTTTATTTATGGAGAAAACAAAAGTTGCAGTTGCAATGATATTCCACCTGTGTTCTCGTTTGAAACACATTAAATAATATTCTACACTCGGCATAGAAAGAGAGTCCATAGGATATGTACTCATGATGATACAGTCCAATCAGATTGAAGTGTTAACGGCGTTGAGTTTATCTTTATAGTTGTGCCATCTATGAATCAAAGTATAGTTCAAAAGGTACACATGCTAATATTGTAATTAAAGTATGTACTAGAGATTTTCTCTTCATATTGACTAATATACAATGAGATATTTTCTATTATTGATATGTAATATCACTCAAAACTCTCCTACATATAGTTGATATATCATTTTTTATTGTGATCTCATTATTAGTAAATGCTTCCATTAGTCGCACTATTGAGATCAATGTGACATTTTTTTTCCTTATATGTAATACGATTCAATATTGTTCCATATATAGTTGATTTGGTGGTTTTTTCTGTAAACTCACTAGTAATAGATTATGCCATCAATGTTACTATATGAGATTAGCTCAACATTTTATGTTCTTGGTTGTCAGGATTTGAACATGGTGTCTCAATAACAAATGCATTCCAATGAGCTACCTAAAATAGAAGAAATCCAATCTAAATATTTGTACTAATAATCACACTAAATCTCCCATAATATTCCTTATTGCTTGACAGTCAAAGAGAATATTTCTAATAAGAAACAATGGATAATGTATGTTGCACAAGCTAGGTGGAGGTAGCGAAAGAGACATGTATGGATAATTGACAGATTTTCTAATGTGTCATAATGTGGCATAAGCATGTCCCACAGTAGCTACCATGTATAGACATGTCCCACAATCGATGCCATGTATAGCTTCGTTGTTTCCTTTGAATTGAATACACACCACATGTTTATTCTCTTGCATCGTGTTCCTTGAAATATACAAAAGCATTCATATTCCCAATGTGCATACATCATTGAGTTCAAGAGGTTCGATTGGTTCTTTCAGCATAAGCAAGGTGTTTTTATGCCATTGTGTTCTTTGAAATACCAACGTTCTCTTCCCAATGTGTAGATATCATTGAGTTTGAGAGGTTTGATCAATGGTTTCAACAAAGGAAATGTTTTTTTATTCCCACATAGTCTCATGCCCGTCCCCTTGCTCCATGGTGATGGTTGGTCAGAGTAGTTAAATAATTTTAATAAGAGATCTATAGACAAGGATTATGGTGGAGAAGGATTTATAGGAAGGAATATGGACCTAGAAGCACTAAGTGGGAGAGGGTTTCAAGAGGAAAAGGAGAATAGGGTTCCCATCATATCCCAAAGAAGAGGTCAAGTTGAAATGTGAATAAGATAAGGGAGGTGGTAAGGATGGTGGTCGACGAATATTTGTTCCTCGAGCAAATTACAGAATACTAAGGGCTAGCCATGATCAGTCGATTTGGGTTGAAACTGCAGTGAATAATGATAATACATCCATAGGGAGATAGATCAAGTGGATTGAAGATGCAACTATAAAAATGAAGATCCATTATTATCATTAAGTGGGGAAGAGCGATTTTCATTATAGGTGTGTGGTTTCCTAATAATTATTAAAAGGTATATTATTTCTTTCAGGAAGGTCGAAATAAAATATATGTGTTGTTGGTAGACCAAGTCAATAATCCAACATACTCTAGGGTATGTGTCTCCATTATTTTAGCTAGAAGTGGATATTAGAGAAGGCTTACCAGACAATATTGGGATAATCGGGTCGGGAGGCTAGGGTGAAGAAGGGAAAACATAAAAGGAAGACATAACAAAAATATTGAAGATGGAGGTAGAGAAGGGTTCATATAAAGATCATAATCCTCCAGCCCCAAAGTATAATGGATATCATTAGGAGGAAGAAGGCATAAAATATGGAGTGCCACAAGAAGAGAAAAAAAATAAGTTAATCACCCTATAATCAAGCAATTCCACGCTTTCTAAAAGTGATTGTCTTTATTTGGGGGATAAGGGTTCTTGGCCTGCTCTTTCTCAAATGGGTTTTGTGAAACATAGTTGTTGGTAATTGACAAAGGAAGATATGAACTAATAGGGAGTAGTTAGAGAATTCCCTGACACCATCTTTTTTTTATGGTCAAAAGTTTCTAGTGCATTTGGTCAGACAAATATTCAGTCCAATTCCATTGGAAATATGCAAAAATTGTTGAATTGCAAGGAAAAAATCAAGGTATGGACATATTATGCCTAAAGATATATCAATAGGCAATAAGAAATGGTGGATATCATACCTATTTTTTTAGAATATCTCATGAATCCCAACATCCAGCTTGTCATGTAGATTTTTTTTTAAAAACCTATAGGAGGCGTGGCAATATCGACTAAAGTTCGTCGTAAGCTAATGATTATGTTTTACTCTGACAAGGATTTTCATCGCTATTGCCACGAAAGTTCGTCGCACTTCTCCACAGTTTTTCGTTGCATATATATCATCTGCATCGTAAGCTCTTCGTGAGTTTTGTCTCTGCCAAGAGTTTTCGTCGCTATTGCCATGCTTTTTCGTCACAACTTTCCACGCTTTTTCGTCGCACGTATGGCATCTGTGTCGTAATTTGTTGGTGAGTTTTTTACTTTGGCAAGGTTTTTCGTCCCTATTGCAATGATGTTTCATATCTATTGCCATTATTTTTAAGGTAAACCTATCTTGAGGATGATGACATGTGGTGGGCTTATGTCGTCATTGTTTCCACGAATACCTGGTTCGTGGATATAGCGATGAAAAAATTTCCACGAAAAATAGTCTTTGCTTTCATGGAAAGTGGGACGGATATGTGTGGCAATAGAAACGAAAAACCGTGGAAAATTTGATCAAATGTTGTATTGTTTGCAATTATGATGGTAGCACTGGGTTCTATAGAAATGATTTTCTCTCCCTATTTTGAATTATATTATGAGTCAGGGTCTAACTAAATTTCTTTAATCTCAAAAAAAATAAATGTTTCGAGTGGCATTAATTAGTGTTGTGACGGGATTTTGTGTAACTCGCACCACTTTCCAGTGTCCTTATTCATCTTCCATTACCCTTATTTTCCTATGACTTGTACTAGTTTTATTGAGGTTGTATTTCCTTTCTCTATCCCTTGTTGTGTGAGTTATCATTTCCTTTACCATACTTTTGTTGTTGTGTATTTACAAACCCAAACTCCTGCTTATTCTGTTGCTTAAATTTATGCTCAATTTTGACAGCATATCAGTAAGTGGATCCTAGTGAGGAGATGTCCAGGAAATATATATATGTTAATATGTACCTGTGTAGGCCATTATGTTACTTATATTTGAACACAAGTTATCGAAGATGTTGGTGTACTCCATCAGTTTTTGGTCTCTCTCTTAACACAGAGTCATTCATCTTGTGTACTAGTCACCATAGTTTCCAACATGGTAGAATTCCTCCTTGAGGGCATCAAAAAAGGCCACCCAAGTGGGTCCTCTCCTGAATTTCATAGACTCATCATCATTGTGTCTCTCCTAGTAACTTTCCCACCAATATTTGACATGGGGAAATGATTTAAGGAGAACGAAGGTGATTTTTTCAGTGTCAGAAAATTTTTGAACAAAGTAATAACCCTTAATATATTTAACCATTTCTACAAAGAATATGCATTTATCTGAACTTCAAATAAATGGATATAAAATTTAACATGTACCTTGAAGGGTGTCGCACCTCCGAAATGGTTGCTTGTTGAAGATGCATTGTCCCCTGTCGGTAGTTGTAAAAGTATTTGGGAAAATTTTTCCATCATCTTGTTCCTCTATCATGCAATGGATTCCTCGAGAAACATATTGATAGGATATCCTACTCTACCATATCACTTTTCTACCTCCATGGGAGGCTTCTTGGGCCGGCGAGAGCGATCATCCTGAAGTGAAACTAGGTCAAGACCCAACTCTCTATATCATGACCTCATCGGGGACATGTACCGAGAAATAACAAGGAGCAGATTTATTTGATACCATTGATCCAAATTATATTGAGAATGAAATAAAACACACAGATAAATATATAGAGTACAACAATACAGTGAAATCCAACTTATATTAATAAATAAAATAGTACAATATTGTAGAACATAAAATGGCTAGAATGGTTGTAGTTTATTTCTGAAGAGAAAGAGATGTCGACTACTCTTATTCACAAAAAAATGATTACAAAGAGGTTGAAAAGGGACTTTTATCATGAATCCTAAAAAAAAAGGAAAAAACCCTAACCCTAGAAGATGAAACACCAAAAGTATTGTGGGCCCCAAGGTGGTTAGTTGATATGTCAACTTCTCAGGGGCACAACATTTTCATACGATCTTTGTTTGGGGCGCACGATATCTTGTTAGAAATAATTATCTGAAGATTACAACTTTTGGTTGGGGATTAGGAAACTCTTATTCCCCTTAATGTCAAAAAAAAACATCGTTTAGGGCCTCAAATTGGCCCTGGAAGTTTGGGACCCAAAAAACTGTAGAAAAAATGCCAAGAATATAGAGAACCATTGGTTTAGTGGAAGAGGTGGATGGCCACTGATATTCCACTTGGATAAACTTATCTTTCTAGAAATTGTCCACCAATTGGTTGTAGAAGTAAGACATTTCACCCAACCATAGGATCCCTTTTGCACCATTTATCTTTGCAACAAAGGAACCCCCAAGATAAGGTTGTGAATCTACAAGAGTGAATTTTTCCTATGGTTGGCTCTAGTTCTCTTCTCATCGCCCAATTCTCAAGTTCATAATCAATTTCTTCGTACAAAAATCCCAATCCACAATGCGCTTTCCCCATCAACCTACACAAATCAATGAATGAGATCCCTTTCTCTACTAAGTAGTCCCTTAGTCTATCCCACTTCCCTCTAGGGCTCCAACACAGAGTTTCTAGGAAATATCACTACTAAGATTCCAATGATTGTCAGTTGTAGCACAATTCCTCACTGATAGCAATTATAATTATATACAACGACAATTGTCTCATAATTCATGGTTGTATCTTTTCATAACCCATTTACAGTAGGTCTATGGTCATTCTATCTCAAGGATTAACTCTTTCAAATCCCCCCAACATAATTCTAATGTAACCTCTCCCAAATTTCTCAATTGAATGGCAACTCGAACTCTCCTAACATTTGATAACTTCAACTCTACCACCAAATGGTAACTTGAATAGCATGAAGATTTGAACATGAATGATAGTTCAAACATATTGGTCATTCAAACCATCATGAGCACACACTTATACTGAGAGGCGAGGGGGTGATGAATCAATATAAGACAAATTTTCACTTTTTCAATCATTCTTCAACCACAAGAAAACAATCGCATATTAACTGCAGAACATGGAACACAAGATTTACATGGAAACCCTTTCAAGAGAAAACCATGAAATTTTTTTTTATGATTCTTTGTAGTCACCAACCTACAATTACAAATATTTGTAGGAACCAACCTAATGGAGACACCAATCCCCACTGATATAAATCCTGGTAGGCACCAACCTACTCTTATAGATCCTCATAGACAACAATCTATTGGAGACATTGATCCTCACCACTAAGCATTAACTTAGAAAGAGACACCAATCTCTTTAATATATTCATAAACAATAATATAATGGAGACACCAATCCCCACTGCAAATCACAAACTTACCAAGAGACACCAATCTCTTACAACTCTTCATAGAAACCAATCTACTTAAGACACCAATCCCCACCGCTAACCACCAACTTAGAAAGAGACACCAATCTCTGAGTTGCACCTCTCTTCATCGATTCTTCTTGCTATTTCTTCCTTCACCAGGTATTCTTGTTTCTTATAACTTTAATAGGGCTACTCATTGTTTCTACCTTCACCAGGTCTACTCACTACTTCTGCCCTTACCAGGTCTAACCAAAATTTGAATTTCCAAATGGAAACTTTCCCAAAGCTTGTTGTTTTTGGAATATTCCCAATAATGAACTAGTACAAAATTATATGTCTCCAAATTTGCAAATATTATTATGAAAAATTTACCTGGGGTATTTATGTATGTCTCCTTTGTCTCTGCAAAATCTCAAGTTCAAAAACATCCCAAAAATTAAGTTATAGCAAAAGTGTCAAGATAACTTGTTTGAAACTGATTTCAGGAGCATTCAGGAACCCTTACTTCCACAGAGCATATCTCAAAAATTATAGTGAAATACCATATGTGGCATTTTTCCACATGTACACCAAGATCTCTCCTATGTCGCTGCAAGATATCACGGTCTGAAACATCCCAAAAAATAAGTTATAGCAAAAGTGACAAGACAATTTGTTTGAAACTGCTTTTATGAGCATTTAGGATCCCTAAATTCAATAGGGAATATCTAAAAAATTATAACGAACCATCATCTAATATTTTTTACCACATGTACATAAATATCTCTCCCCTGTATCTACAAAATATCGGGGTCTAAAACATCACAGAAAATAAGTTATAGTGAAAATGTCATGTTGAGTTATTTGAAATTGAATTCAAGATCATTCAATAACCCTAAATTCCACGAGGAATATCTCCAAAAGTATAGAGAAATAGCATATGATATTTTTACCACACGTACACTAATATATCTACTCTATCTCTGCAAAATATCATGGTCTAAAACATCCTATAAAATCAGTTATAGCAAAAGTGTCAAGATGTCCTATTTCAAACTGATTTTAGGAGAATTCAAGAACACTAAATTCCACAGAGCATATCTCCAAAAGTACAGTGAACCAACATCTGATATTTTTACCAAATGTACAACAATATCTCTCCTCAATTTGTTCCAAATTGTAGGGTTTGAAACATCATAAATAAAAGTTATCGTGAAAATTCCAAGATGACTTGAAATTGATTTTGCAATTCAATATTTTCTAATAGTAATTATTTTAATTAATAATTTCATATTATTCACCCACCCATGGATCATTCCATGCACAAGTAATTATTTTATTCAAAATGAAAAATAGAGATTATTCATCACATCCCAACCTCATATCCTAATTTTACTCTTAGATGTTCCCTAAATCCTTTTTTTTGTTCCTCATTGAGTTGGTGCACATGAAATTGTTATTTTCTATTTAAATAAAATTACTTTATTTTTATTTAACTCGTCATTTTATAAATGTCTTTCCATTCCAATCATAAAAGCAATTTCGCTTACCCTTTTACAAAAATATGGATAAGTATATATGATCAATCAAACCACTAATTAAAGTTCATTCAATTTTCCATGCTAAAATAAAATGCATAAACCAAAAAAAAATTCTCCCAAAATATACATATATAAAAATACATATAAATTGATACCAAAAATGGCATGCCCCTACATTCCCTTCAAGTACTAAATACCAGTTTATACCAAGGATGTCATGTTCACACATGCCCTTAAAGTATCATTTTCCAATGGTGTGAATGGTGTCATGGTTGGGACTTAACTCATTCGCGAATAGTGTGAGGCTAATGGAAACTAAGGAATAAGGATTGGCACCTTATTGTGCACCCCTTAGTTAATGGTCATGAGTGACCAAATCTATGTCCTATGCTCACAACAATGTGCAACCTCTGGGAAAAAACATAGAGCATATGTTTTTCAACATGTTACATTTGAAGGGAGTTCTAGTAGGAAAGAATAGGAAAATTAGACATCCTCTCGTGATGGTACTCATGTCACATCTCATCATACAACCCTTTTCCCATTTGTAATATTATTTGGAAAAGGTTTCCTATTCTCTACACACATAAGAGACAAACATATCAAACAACTTTGTCTGATAGTCATGAATAAACAATAAAAAATTTCATATACATATCAATCATATATAACCTGGCCCCATCTTGGGTCCACATATATGGCTCAATATAGAGTCCATATGCACTTGCGGTTCCTCCCATTTCACTTGAAAAAACATCAGTATCACCTTATAACATAATTAATTTCATCATGTAACAATGTATTCATTTTCAATATTCCACAACATCACAAGGATATCAAATCATAAGCCATAAAATATATATGTACAGATTAATCTATAATCAAACCATAACTACTCAAAAGTATATATCACATCATTCATAATGTATCTTTCAACCAACTGGTTCATTCTTGTAACCAAAATGCCATCAAATAATAATCAACATACCAGTCAAATAAAGTCAAAGAAAAGAGGGCACTAAATACACCCCCTCTTTAGAAAACTTTGCTTTGAAATTCTAAAATAAATAAGCAAATTGTTGATGCATCTCAGTTGTGTCCTCCGAAGTAGCCAAACTTGGACTATAATTATCCCACTAGACCTTTACTTGGTTGGTAAAATGACACTAAATCTATTGAGTTCACAGGTCCAGTATGTGTATCAATTTGGTCTTCAACACCCTATTGTCCAACATTTGAAAATGTATCAAATAAATAACATGAAATGATGTAAAATATAATGATGCAAAAAAAGAACATGAACAACATCATGTGTACGATCTACAAAAGATGGTAATGCAAGATGATAAACAATCGGTCCTAATATTTTAGTGATCTTAAATGGCCTTGGTATCCCCTAGCCTAGGGATAACTAAGGATATCATGTCTTCAGGCCCACAGGTCCTAGACATGGAGTGTCGAGAGCCAAACAACTTAAGCATGGCCCTGAAGGGCCCCTCTTTTATTCAGTGCAGTCCACATATCACCAACAACAGTATGCATCACATCGGCTTGGTCTTGAAATGGAAATGAGCCTTGCTCCATGAGGTAATAAGTCTGGGTATCATGGTATGTATCGCTCTGATTTTTAAAACATTTAAACATATTGCATTGAATATTTCTGGATTTCATAACGTTTTGCTTGACTTTATGCTTGTTGCCTTGTCCAAACCTAGGAAGGTCACATGGTTCCCTAGTAATTTGGTTTCCTTTTAGGATAGGTTGTTACCTAGTGGATCTCTAAAGAGTCATTTCCTGTTTCCTCCATACTTACAATTTCCCATCTTTATACCCTCCATATATCCACATTTTGGGGCATTGGGGAAGGCTCCACTTGGAAAGGGTTGTACCTTACCTCATGGAAAGAAGGAGCTAAAGGCCCAGGGGTAAATGTAGATGGAAAAAGTTAAGAGCCGAATTTAAAACTTTGAGATGCTTCACCCAGGGATCCCTGAGAAAGAACTGAAATGCTTCTCAGGAAGAAAATGGGACCCACATATGAATAAAACACTCAAGGAATTTGTTGGTGGATAGAAGGTCTCACCATGAGCCAACCTATCATGACCATGAACATGTAGTGGTATGACACTACCACCCAACTGGTGACCAAGCCAGGGTAGTGTCTCTTGGTTGCATGGCCAAGAGAAAGGGGGTCTCATCACAAGACAACCTTCTCATTTACATGAAATGTTTGTGGGTGATACTGCCACTAACTGGTCACCAAGCCAGAGTGGTGGCCATCAACTCTTTCCTTGCAGCATGAAGAAACAAATCTAAAATAAGAAAGCAAATATACAAATAAATGGAAATCATTGGGCGTGGAAACATTTGCATCCATGACAAGGTGTATCTCACCCTAAACATAGGCACCCATAGGTTAGTGTTACATTCCCCTGCTATCACATGCACTCCATGCCCAAAGTTTTTCTCCTCACCACCTCATATGTTTTCATGATTTGGATCAAGATCCACTGGGGAAACGACCTTGAATTAAGGGAGATTGGCCCAATAGGACACCTTGAGACCATTCTAAACCCTAGACTTGTCGAGTTGAATAATGTTTGAGCATTTATTTGGGTTTAGGGGGGTTTAATGCACATGTTTGGGCACTTTAATTATTAGATGTGATTTATGTATTATGATGCATGTTAGTTATGGACCCCTGGAGGGCATACTTGTTGTCTTTGCAGGACCTTTCCCAGTGAAAAGGTACATGGAGAGATGACTAACTCAGATCTTCATGAGGGCTCAAATCCCATTTGATGGATGTTGAGACCCCATCCAGGGGACATGATGAAGATGAAGGGGTTTTGTCAAGAAGAAGAAGGGTGTTGCCTTTGGAGGCACTTTGGTGGACCTAGAACCAGGTGGTTGTGCCTTTATCACCTGAAAGTTGGCCTTTGGAGGCCTTGGAAATCATGCATACATCCCTGGGTGTTTCTACATGCAGTGGTTCTCACCTTGGGGGTAATCTTGAGGTTATTGGCATGTGTGGAAAGGTTTTTGTCCTTTGGAGGCCCAACGTTTCACTACATGAGCCCAAAGTTCCATGACAGAGGTCCAACGTCACCCTAGAAGGGTATGACATCACCCATAGGAGGGTATTTACATGCAAATTTATTTTATTTTGTCCATAATTTAATTTTGTAAGAAACTAGCCAGGTCAACCCTAATATTTTGACCTAAAATAATTAAAGGTCAAATTTTGGTATAAATAAACATAAAGTGACATTCATTTGATGATAAATCTCACTTGGGAGAGTGGAGATCTGAAATTTTCTCCCTAATAAGGGTTATTGGCTTAAATAAGGAAGGCGATACTCTTTTAAGGCTTGTTTCTTGGCATTTGGATCAATTTATTGGATTATTTTTGCAATCTAGCATTGTTTTACATGATTATTCTTGGTGCAAGTAAGTAGACTTTTTTACTTTGTCATTGTTAATGGTTATGGTAATAGTTTCCTTGCTCATACAAGATTATGAAATTGCATGTTTTAATTAATGCTTGAAGTAAGAAACTTAAGGTATTAACTTTCTTGTTTTTCATTTGCCAAGTTTCATTGAAGTGGTCTAGTAACTAGCACAACCTCTAGAGCCCTAAAGTGCTAGAACTTTAGAGGTTGTGGTTAAGTTATTTTTCATCATACTTTCATCCATAAATGTCTAAGGAGAAGAAGGTGCTAGGGCCTAGAAGTTCCTACACCCTAGCTACCTCCCTTCTTGTGGTCAAGAGTCTAGGAGGACTAAATATATTACTCCCCCTAAACCTCTCTTCCCTCTTAGGTTTTTTTCATAATCATATGTTATCAGTGCTAGAAAGAGCCACCAACTTTGACTCCATTCTACCTAGAAGGAACTAATCTTCATTCCTTACCTCTTGACAAGAATGATCAACCTTAAACTTCAAATCTCTATTTGCTACCCTATTAACCTAGCTTAAATTCACTAACCTAGTTTAGAATTACTAACCTAATACTTATTGTTGATAGTGCCACTTTTATAGCCTTAACTAGTAGTTTTTATAAGCTTACTAACCAAACAAACTAACCCAGAAAATGCAAAAAGCAAAGTGTTATCATCTTGAAGATTTGATTTATGTCTAATTACTATCTAAGGGTGCATTTATGAAAGTACACTACAATAGTTATAACTTACTTTTTTTGCCATTAGTATCATTACAACATCCATCATTTGGTAGCACTCTCAACCTCATTTGACCATAATAATCAGTATAGAATTTGTATAAGGCAAAGTACTATCAATTAGAGATAAAGTGTGTGTTTAACTGCCTTCATAAAGTGCAATTTTGAGGCTTAATTACAACTGTCACAACTTTTTACTGTTGTACTGTCATCTCTAGCAGCTTATTTGAAGTTCACTTGCTAGCTAAGATATCTCCATAATTTGCATAAGGCAAAGTAATATCAATCAAAGTTAAATTATGCATTTAATTTCCTCTGCGAAGTGCATTTCTGGAGATATATATCAGTTGTCATTCTTTTCCTTTTTATTGTTGTTATAGTCATCCTTGGCAGCCTGTTAAGGTTTATTTGTTGGTTGATACATCTCTAGAAATTGCATGTGACAAATTATTATCCTCTTGAAGTTTTAGAACTCTTGTTATCTTGTCCAAACAAGTGCATTTTCTAGAATACATTGCAGTTATTATTATTGTATTAAATGTTGTTATATATTTGTTTGTTGCATACACTTGTTTATTATCAATTTTCATTTCAAATCTATTGTCTTGTCGAAGTATCATTATCATTTGTTGCTTTCCTTAACGTTTTTTGTTGTCTTGGTTAAGGGCATGTACATTCCTTTTATTTCTTTTCTTCACCCTTCAAGACATACACTGATTTGAGTGACCTAGAGATAGGGGTGGTTTTCCTTACACTTTTCCCTTCACCAACCCAACAGGTCTTGGGATGTATCCCTTGGAGTGGATTTATCCTTCTCCTAAACAAAAAGGGGTATCCTATTTGAGGTGACAGTGATAGGATTACCCGCTGTGTTACGCCAATATTGTCCCACTTGCCTTGGGATTTGGGCAAGTATAGATTGTGTGATAAAAGGCCCCACATATATTAGTGACAACTTGGATCTCTTGCCAAATTTAATCAAACATTTTTTAGTCTAACTTGCAAATGCACTTTTCCTCCTTTATAAATTTGATCTATTTTATGTGCATATGCATAAACTTTTTGTCTATTTTGAGCTTCTTTCAATATTTGCCATATCATTTTCACTTTCTCTTCCATTTCTTGAATCATTTTAGGTCCAACTAGAGATCTATCTTCAAATATGTCTCACGTAAGAGGAGTTATATAGATCCTACCATACAAAAACTTGAAAGGTGTCATCTTTATCGAACTCTAGTAATTATTACTTTATGCAAATTCCACAAGAAGTAAATGATCTTCCCACCAATTCTATTGGTCCATTACATAAATACACAACATATCCTATAACACTTTATGTAATCTTTATTTATGTCCATATGTTTGAGGGTGATATGACGTACTAAAATCAAGTCGTGTTCCCAAGGTTTCTTGGAAACTAGTCTAAAACATTCTCGTAAATATTGAACCTCTATCTAAAATGACTTTTTTATAAAATTCCATGTAGTCTCACTATATTGTTTATAAAATTCTTGTTATTTATAGTGTCTAATAAGTACTGTTTATTGTAATAAAATGTGCACTCTCTATCAGAGTATCCACTACTACTAAGATTGAGTAATATATTATTGATCTCATAGCAATCCCACTATAAATTCCATCAAACTCACTTCCCATTTTGATTCCGATATTGCATGTGGCTGCAATAATCATGTTGGATGTCAATGCTCAACTTTTACTCGTTGAAATTTCAAACCTCTAGCTAGGTAATCTACTATGTCCTTCTTCGTTCCACTCCAAAAGAATAGCGATTTTAAATCCATGTACATCTTTTTCACTCCAAGATGAGCCATATATGTAGTCACGTGTTGTTCCCTAAGTATCAACTTACAAATTTCTTTATTTGGAGGTACATAGATCCTTTTGTGAAATCTCAATAATCCATTATTATCCAAAGTATATCCCTCTTACTTGAGAATTCTCATTACTTCATTTTTTAATTGTCTTTACTTCTATATACCATGTGTCACTTTCTTGTAATTTCAGTATCTTTTCTCTAAGATTTTCCTATAAATGTAACATTGAGAAGATCTGAGGTATTCTAGTCAAGGCATCTGCTACCTTTTTTAACATTTTGTTAATATATGATATGTCAAAATCATACTCACTTAATAATTTTGACCATATTCTTTGTCTAGCATTCAAATTATTTTTTGTAAATATATGTTAATGTCGAGTGTGGTCTATCTTCAATTGAAACTTTCTTCCTACCAAGTAATGTGTCCAAATCCTTAGCACATGCACAACTACAACAAGTTCTAAGGCATGTGTCATGTAGTTCTCTTCATGAGATCTAAGCTTTCTTGAAGCACATGCAATCACCCTACCTTCTATCATTAGGATTGTGCCAAATCCTTCTTTTGAAGCATTTGTACAAACTAGAAACTCTTAATCCATATTTGAAACCTTGAATAATAGAGTTTTCATCAACGTCTATCTACTCTCGTTGAATGCTTGTTCACACTGCTTCATCCATATAAATTTATTATTTTTCTTTTGTAACTTCATAAGAAGATTCATAAAATTTGAAAAACCTTCTACAAATCTCATATAATAACCAAACAAGCCCATAAAACAATGTACCTCATGTGCATTTGTAGGAATTGGCTATTCCATAATAACTTCTATTTTTGTTGGATTTGCAACAATTCCTCCTCCTGAAATGATGTGACCCAAATAATGAATCTCTAATTCAAAGAATGAACCCTAAGAGAGTTTAGCATACAACTTGTGCTCTCTAAGACACTACAATGTTATAATTAAATTATATTCATGTTCCTTTAGTGTCCTTGAATATACCGAAATATCATCCAAAACCACTTGCACAAATTTATCAAGGTGTTGTAAAAACACCCCATTCATCAAAATCATGAACACAGTTTCTGCATATGTTAACCCAAATGGACCATTGCAAAGTCATAATGAATAAAATGTGTCTTAAAAATCATCTTAGGGTTGTATTCTTCCCTAAATCTTAACTGATGATATATTGATCTCAATTCAATCTTTGGAAATACAGATGCCCCTTTCATTTGACCAAACAAATCATCAATCATGAGCAACAAATATTGATTTCTTATGGTTTCTTAGTTCAAATGTCGATAGTCAATACAAAGCCTCCATGATCCATCTTTCTTCTTTACAAATATCATAGGCACTCCCCATGATGATATACTAGGATGAATAAATCCCAAATATAACAATAATTGGAGTTTCATCTACAATTCTTGCAATTCCAAGGTTGTCACACAATAAGGAGCAATCAAGATAGGCTCAATATGACTTTGAGTTTAATCATGAAATCTGGCTTCTGCTTAGGCGATAGTCCATGAAACTCTTCTAGAAACATGTAAGAAAATTATGATAATATAGGATGTTGAACTATGTTCATCATATTATCTTTCTTGTTCATAATCATTACAACGTACAACTTGCATCCCTTCCTAATAATTTTCTTCAATTCAGAAATAAATCTCAAAAAATTCATCTACTATTCCCTACTAAGATTATTTTGTGTCTTAAGTCATTTATAAAATAAATCATTTTACCCTTACAATCTAGCACTTCCTCATGGTATTCCAAGGTGGTAGTGTGCAATGACACTTGGGTAACACATGATATCCCAATATCAAATTCACAATTTTTAATTAACTACCCTACCCCTTATTTAACACCAAGGCCATTTCGACCTGATTAAAATCCTCATAACCATTTGTCATAATATCACATCTATATAATGTAGTATATGAAATAGAACTTTACAATTCTCTTGGATTTATCCATAATGAAAAAAAAATATCATTAATCTTACATGTCATCTCAAGCATTATCGATTGATTCTCAGCTTGGAATTTGGTCATTGTTGCATGGATCCTATGGTCCCTAACCAAATCACCAACAATGGTCTAGTTCTACTCCTAACCAAATCCTCTTGCTACCTGTGGGAACTCTCTCTGAAAGTGCATCTCTCCACATGTCAAGCAACCCCTCTTAAGAGTTTTCCTCAAACTACCAAGATGTGTAAATGTAGACCCACTACTCTACTAAATTTGTTGCAGACTGGCATTTCCCTATGACATCGATGACCTCTGACCTCCTAACTAACATATGTATGTCTCTATCATGTAACATACGGAATACCCTCTATGCACTTTGAGGATATGGGTACTTCTTGAAACCACCAATTTCACTCCAAATTTGTTTCTCTAATACATTTCCTTAGTGTCTTACTAATAATTGATTAACACAATAAAGAATGACAATGATGACTTATGGAAGAATAATTAATCATTTGATCATAATGGCACCACAAATTATAATTCCAAGCTTACACATGCAAATAAAACTGAACAAACTAGAAAGTAATAAATTCCACAACATAAACAACATGACTTTAGCACAATTCACAAGTAAAATCATGAACACTTATATTTCTAGAAATTTTCCACCAATTGGATGCAAAAGTAGGACATACCACCCAACCAGAGGCTCACTGCTACATCAATTCTCTTTGCAATGGATGCCACCCCCAATCTAAGGCTATGAATGAACAAGGTGAATTTTTCATATGGCTCGCTCTAATTCTCTTCTCACTGTCTACTTCTTAGTTTCACAATAAATTTCCACCTACAGTAGTCCCAATCTACAACCCTCTTCCCCCATCAACCCACACAACCCAAAAAATGGAATCAACTTTTCTACTCAACAGTGCCTCGGGCTATCTCACTTCCCTATAAGGCTCCAACACATGATGGACAAGAAATGTCACTATTGGGATTCCAAAGATTATCAGTTGTAGAAAAATTCCTCAATGATAGTGATTATCATTCCATACAATCAAAATTCTCTCATAATTCATGTTTGTATATTTCTATAACTCATTTATACTAGCTTTATGGTTGTTCTAGCTTAGGGAGTAACTCTCTCAAATTCCCCCCAATAGAATGACAATTTGAGCTCTCCCAAATTTCTCAATGGAATGGCAACTCAAACTCTCCCAACATTTGATAAGTTGAATTCAACCACTAGAGAACTCAAACAACATGAAGATTCAAACTATAATAGTAATTCAAATAGACAGTTCATTTGAATCCATGATACTTCAAACCCCCTAGTAATTCAAACTATTTAGTAATTCGAACTTACCCAAAAAACATTTGAACTCTCCTCCAAAATCTCTCTCTCTCTCTCTCTCTCTCTCTCTCTCTCTCTCTCTCATGGTCGAGAAAGGCATAGGTAAAATTGCATGTGAGTGAGAAACCATGTGTCTTCATGGAAAGTACACATTTATCGTCTCTTATAATTAATCCCAAGGATTAAGGAATACTAATTAAGGAAGGTTAAGTACATACACAATATTGATCTGGGAATCAGAACTTTGATATTACATTCTCCTCCCCCTAAATTTTTCACCATCCTTGGTGCACATTAGCACTATATACAATAATTTTTATATCAAAATGACAAAACAATTGTAGATATGCTTCTTGCATTGATCCTCTATCTCCCATGTTGCTTCTAGGGATATAGTGGGTCCATTGGACCTTTGCCTACCTTATGACTATGTTCATAAGAACAGTGACTTTCTTGTCCAATATACACACTCATTGTACATGGACATATCCCTCTTATTCCATCTTAATCAAAGCCCAATTAATGACGTGGTGAGGATCATGTACATACTTTTTCAACAACGACACATGAAACAAATTATGTACTTTTACGGTAACCGAAAATGGAAGCATGTATGCAAAACGCCATATCATATCCAAGATCTAAAATGAACCACAATATCTAGTTACCAATTTATTGTATCTCCCCATATTCAATGAATGTTATTTTAGTTTCACTCTAAAAAACACATGCTCCCCAACTTTAAATTTATTTGGTATTCGATATTTTTCTACATAACTCTTTTGTATGTCATGTTCTTCCTTTAAATTATGTTTGATCTTGACCATTTTCCCTCCCATTTCTCTAAGCAATCCATCCTCTCACTTGGATGGCTTATCCATCATGTACATTCTTAACATGTCTTCAATCACTTGATTGACTCTCTCCATTTTCCCATATATTTGTGAATAATAGGTTGTACTAAATTTCATATTTGTACCAATACCCTTGAATAATCATTTCCAAAATTTTGAGATAAAATTTGGATCTGTATCTGAAATAATTGTTTTAGGTATCTTGTGCAACCTAGAAATCTCTTTCAAGTAAATCTCTTCTATATTAGATACCTTGTGAGCCAACTTAACTAGAATAAAGAGAGCAACATTGGTTAATTTTTCCACCACTTCCATTATTTAATCATGTTGCCTCGTTATCTTGGGAAACTTAGTGATAAAATCAATAGTTACTACTTCTCTTGTCCACTTTGTAATTGGTAATGGTTGCAGCTAAGTTGTTGGATGTATTTTCTTATACTTTACTCTTTGATATTCCATACACTTGGCTTTATAATCAGCCACATCCTTCTTCAATCCTAGCCAAAATTATTGACTTCTTACTGCTACAATTGTCTTCTAATAACCAATATGTATGGCATTTGGAATATTGTGCATTTATTTTAATACAAGCTTCTTTAATTTATAATATTTAGGGACGTATACTCTACTATGCATAAGAATGTCATTCTCTTCCAACTTATAACCCTCTTACTTTTATTGTACATTATTTTGTTGTAAACCTTCTTTTATCTATAGATAATGCTCATCTGAGGTAACAACCTCAAGAATTCTATTCCTCAAATCAGATTTGCACATAGTAATCGATTGTTGTGTGTAATGCATGTACTCTTCCACTGAGTGTATTAGAAACCTTGTTCCCCTTACCTCTAATATATGTAACATCAAAGTCATATTTAATGAGAAAATGCATTCATCTTGTTTGCCTAACATTTAAAGTATGTTGTTAAAATAAATATTACAAACCACTGTAATCTATTATTAACTCAAACTTTCTCCCCATCAAACAATGTCTCTACAACTTTAGTGCATGAACTATTGCAGGGAGTTCTAAATCATGGGCGACTTAATTCTTTTCATGCTCCCTAAGCTTCTTGGATTCATAACAAATCACATGTCCATTATGATTAAAAATTCTACCAATTCCCTCTTTGCAAGCATGTGCACATGCCACAAAATCCTCATTTGGATCAACAATCTTAAGAACAAGTGCATTAATAAACTATTCATTTAATAGTTGGAGGCTTTCTTCAAACTTTGGTGTCCATTCAAATTTAATTTGCTTATGTTGTAAAGATGTAATGGAATGAGCAATCTTGGAGAATCCTTCTATTAATATTTTGTAGTATCCAACAAGCCCCATGAATGACCTTACCTTGGTTATGTTATTATGTCTAGGCCATCTCCTAATAGCTTCAATATTCTCTAGATCTATTATTATTCCTTCCTCTGAGATGATGTGTGCCAAGTAATGAATTTGCCTTTGATAAAAGGAACACTTTTTTAACTTAGCATACATCTAATGAACTCTTAACACTTTTAGCACTAAATTCAAGTGATCTTCATACTCCTCCTTTGAGTTTGAATAAATAATAATTCCGTGTAGGAATAAGCACATGAAAAATGTTTGGTGCATTTGTCAGTCACCACTACAAATTCACAGTGTCCATCCATGGCTCTAAAAGATATTTAATTGATGTCTTCATTCTTTATCTTTATCTAATGGTATCTCAACCTCAAATATATATTTGAAAATGTATTGTATCCTCTCAACTAAAATCAAATAGATCATCTAATATTGATAGAGGATATTTACTTATCATAATGACCTTGTTTAGCTATCTAAAACCAATGCACAACCACAAAGTCCCATCTTTCTTCTTTACAAAGAGTACTAGTGCTCCCAAGGAGGCACACTTGAGAATATACACCCCTTCTTTAACAATTATTCTAATTTCATTTTCAACTCCTTCAATTTGAGTGTACTTATTCTATGTAGATGCATCAAATTAATAGAGAAATCAATATTTCTTTTTGGTGGTAAACTTGATATTTCCTCAAACACATTTGCATACTCTTGTAGAACTTAAAATTCCTTGATATTTGGGCTTAATCACGTTCCTATCTCTTTCACATGAGTTGCATACAACTAGCACCCTTTCGTGAAGCATCTCTCAAATTATAAGGATGAAATCTCCCTTGTAGAAATGGGTCTAAGAGTGCCTTTCATTGTTCTCTATTTTCCTTCTTCATCAAGACAAGGGAAAGTTTTATTATGACCATGTAGGACAACATGATGCACACCTAACCAATCCATTCCAATAATAACACCATATGAATCAAGTGGTATTATGTTCAAGTCTACAATAGTGTAGACACCATCCATATCTAATGGGAAACCTTTGAAAATATCATTAAATTTACTTTTAATCCTAGTAGCCAATTGAACCAACCATGATTTCTTGTGCTTACTTCTCTCTAAATGAAATATTTCTACCAAATTAGTGGCAATGTAACTATGACTTTCTCTTGAGTCAATCAAAATTGCAGCAGGTTGATTGACAATCTTACCTTCAATGTCAATCATGTTTGATTGATAATATGTCTATAGACTTTCCAAGGTGGTATATATTCTTCATAGGGTCTCCACTTAGTGAACCTATGACATAGCACTTGTGTTCATGGGATATTAAAGACTACATCTAATTTCACTAGATATTAATAAATACCTCCCAAAATCCTTTTGTTGACCCCCCCTCCCAATACATATTTCCAATAAAACAAAAACTTTTTTAACTAGATATATGTTATTTTTACCAAATACCCCCTTTTATATTCCCCAATACCTATAAACCCCCCTACCCCACATCCCCCTACCCCACATCCCCCCACCCCAATACCAACAATATGTTAACTCTATTTTTCACAAGTTAAAAACCCCCCTTTATGAATGAACATGATAATATATTGGTCAACAATGTGAAGCCCTCATGATATTATTGGGATGTTTCTGTCCACATATTCCACTATTTTTCTCCTTAATATGGTTCACAGWCCTCATTTTTCCTTCCTTTTGAGGGAAATATGTGTACAAATGGTCTCATTTGAATCCCCAACATTTGATTGGATACTTTTCCATTGTCCCTAAGGATTATGTTCTCTTAGATCCACTATGAGCTAGTTGGCTTTACTGACATGTATTAGCATTGTTCTTGAAGAAAGGAGGTGGAAATCCCTTCTTTCTCTAATATTTATTTTATTTTATTCGTATCTCTCTGAGACCTCTAAAAATATGTTCTTCCTTTGTTCTGGTCATACAAGTATTTGGCCTTCCTGATTGTCTCTTCAAGAGTGTTAGGTTCATCAAACTGAATTTTATCTTTGTAAAATGCAAGAAACCCACTCAACAACCTCCATATATTTTCCTTCTCATCTTTAATATAGCTAACATACTTCAACAACTCCAAAAACTTCTTCTTATATTCTTCCACGGTCATATTTCCCAACTTGATTTCAAATAATTCCTAAATCTCTTTTTCATAGTAGTGCTCAAAAATATATTGTTGCTAAAAATACTTCTTGAACTACTTCCAAGAGATATTCCTCTCATCAATGTGCTTAACTTTTTTCAATTGGTCCTCAACCAAGAAACCAAGCTTCAATGTCCTCTCCCATATTGTTTCCACCATCAAAGGTTGGTGGCTTGATCTTCCTAAACTATCCTTGTAATTGGTTTTTCTCATACCTTCTCCTTTGATGTCTAAGTGAGAACACTTCTAGGCTAGTTTGTGATTCTTCAGATGCATATGGCTTCCTCACTGGATGTGTTGGAGAGTAATGATGCCTTTGAGTTCTGGTATCACTTCTTGAGTGCCTAGATCTTCCATGGTTTTCTCTTCTTGAATGGAATTTTCCTCTTTCCCTATACCTTGAATCTGATCTATTTTTTATTTTTTTTTGCAAATGATTTGAGTTCTAGAGTGGCTAAGTGTTCAATTGATTTTTATTCTAATGAGCTTTCAACATCATCTCATTATCATCTCTACATCTCTCCATCTCCATCTTCAAGTTCCTTATAGTTTCTACCAACTCTAATGACTCGATTCTCTTTCAATGTCCATTAGACTCGATTTCTTCTATGTTGAAATTCAGGCCTATAACTTCTTCTTCATAGATGTAAAGTCCATGTCCGTTGTCCATGTATCTTTCTCAATATATTCTTGAATTATGTTCTTTACTTGTATTTATTGTATCTCTAACTATGCAAGAAGTGTGTGTACCAATAAAACTATTAGATGCATGTCAATTCTAGGTTAGTAGCATTCTCTTTCAAATGTTGGTAACTATGCACTTCATCAATTTTATCAAATCAAGGCTACTACCCTCTTTCTTCTTAAGTTTTGAAGAATTTTAAAGGACTTCTCCAAGATATAATCCATCAAAATTATTCCCCTTTGAATCAGTCTTTCAATGACTACACCCATACCCAATTTACACTTTTAAGTTGGAAGTTATGGCTCTATACAATCATTTCTCCTCATACTGACATTTTATCAAACAATTAGCCTACAAATTGCATTTTTGCTCAATTTTCAATGGAGCCAAATCCACAATCTAGGAATTACACAAATTGTGCCTCTGTATGCTCTAACAGGGAACCAATTTGGAATTTGAGCCATCATTCCAACAATTTCCATATTTAAGAATACTTCCCCAGTTATTCTCCCTAAGGTATTTCATCAAACACTTGACAAGAAAACTACCTTTTCTCCATATACAAGTTGATTTATGGTCCATATAACCTTGGTGTTATAACCAATAGATCTGATACCATATTGTAATGTATGCAATACCCTCTATGCACTTTGAGGATATGGGGTACTTCTTGAAACCACCAATTTCAATCCAAATTTGTTTCTTCGGTACCTTTCCTCATTGTCGTGCTACTAGTTAATTAATGCATGCATACATGACAATGCATACTTATTCAAGAATAATTAATCATCCAATCACAATGGCACTATAAATTATAATTGCAGGTTTACACATGCAAACATAATTAAAAAAACCAAAAATTAATAAATTCCCTTACATAAACATCATTAATTTATCACAAGTCACAAGTAAATTCATGAACACTTATATTTTTGGAAATTCTCCACCAATTGGTCAGAAGTAGGATGTTCCACCAACCATAGGCTCCCTTCCACACCAATTCTATCTGCAACAGAGCCACCCTTGTGTTGAGGCTATGAATCTACAAGATCATTTTTTTCCTATTATTGGCTCTGATTCTCTTCTCACAGCCTAATTCCTAGTTTCATAATCAATTCCCCCTCTATAATAGCCCCAATCCACAATGCTCTTTCCCCATCGACCCGCACAAAACAAGGAATGGGATCCCTTTCTCTAATCACCCTCAATCTATCCCACCTGCCTCCAAGGCTCCAACACAGGCTGACTAGGAAATCTCACTACTAAGATTCCAAGGATTATTTGTTGTAGCAAAATTCCTCAATGAGAACAATTATCATCCCATACAGTGACAATTCTCTCATAATTCATGGTTGTAGCTTTCCATAACCCATTTATAGTAGGTTTATGGTTGTTCTAGGTTGGGTAGTAAATCTCTCAAATTTCCCTCAACATAATGGCAATTCAACCTCTCCCAAATTTCTTAACAGAATGGCAACTCAAAATATCCTAACATTTGATAACTCGAATTTTTCCACTGAATGGTAACTCGAATAGGATGAAGATTCAAACATGAATGTTAGTTCAAATAGATCGGTCATTTGATCCGATGATACTACAAACCCCCTGATAATTCTAACTCTTGATTAATTCAAACTCAACCCAAACACATTCACACACACTCTCTCTCTAGGATGGCCAAAAAATGCATAGGTAAAATTGCATGTGAGTGAAAAACCATGTGTCTTCATGGAAAGTACATGTTTATTCTCTCTTATAAATAATTCCAAGGATTAAGAAATATTATTCAAGCAAGGTTAAGGATTTTGGTTTATCAATGAAATATATTATTTTTCTTTACCCCCCTTGAGTCCCCTTTATTTCCCCTCTTATGGAGTCATAGCCCCCTCATTCTTTTGTCATTTTATTTCTACATCATGTTATGTATTTTTTTATCATCATTCAATGTACAATTTTACATATTGCATCGTTCTACTTTTAGTCATTCATCATATACATAAACAAAGTTACCAACTTAACGAGAACTCTCCAGAGTCCTCATTTTTTAGAGGTCGTATTTAGTGGCTATTTTTACCCCCAAATCAAAAAATGGTGCTACTTGTAGCACAATTTTTGGGGGTGTGGTTAAAATGCCGACTTGTTTGAAATTGTGGCCTTGACAATGAGACAAAAACCTTAAAATCGACTCTTGAATCAAAATGTGATGCTACAAGTAGCACCAGATTTTTTTTTGAGTTAAAATTACAATTTAATTGAAACTGCGGCTTTAACAACTAGTACCATTTCAGATATACAATTAAATTTGAAAAAAAAAAAAACCTCCTACATTGATGCTTAAAAATTAATTTATTAATTTTTTTTAATTTACATTAAAAATAAATAAAAAGAAAATAAATTTAAAAAATTTGTAAACAAGTTAAAAAAATTCATAACCCAATTTTTTATTTCTAAATTAAAAGCAAATTAAATCAATTAAAAAAAACAAATAAACTATTTTTTTTAATTTAAATAAAAATGAAAAAAACCCCAAAAACTAAACAAACAAAAACAAAATATAAAAGGGAATTTCATTATACCCTGAAGGGGTACCCAAAATTAGTATTACTTTTTTAGGTTTCCTTCTCTAAACGGTTGGAAGGAAGGTCTCTGAATGGGAAGTAGGCTATAGATAAAATCTGTAATAGAATTGATAAGGTAGGCCAGATATAAATAGAGGAGTTATACTCTACACTTCATTGGTAGCCCTTCCTCGCGAGTGTAGCCTTAAAATGCATATGGACATTATATCTCAATAATTTTGAGTGCATATAGAGTGTGAAATGACGGATAGGATTAGAGAACATGAAATGGAACTTTTTCCAACCTCGATGATGATCAAGAATGTGTGCTTATGTAGAGGATGAATAGAGTTAGGGTAGTTGGAGGAAACTTCCGAAGAGAGGAGTGGCAGAGTAGTTATGAATCTAGTTACACGGACCCTCGACTGCAGGCTCAGAGATGGTGGCAGAGACTGTCGATCTCAGAGTTGTCGCATAAGTGTAGAAGCACAAAGTCGGGAGGAATATGTGTTGGAGTATATGCCACACTAATTGTCCAAATCTGTAGATGACCATGCCGCTAAGAAGGACAATAGATCTTGTTGAGTGTGTGTGTGTGTGTGTGTGTAACGATTATTGCTTCTGGGAACTTTGGAATATGCACACTTGTGTCATAGGGACATAATCTTCATATTTGTTATTTGTGAAGGTCGGTTTATTTCTTCGGTATGTGGTCAGGTCGGTCGAGAGGGGGGGAAGGAAACGTGCTTTGTCTCAGAATGTGCCGAACTAGAAACTTTTGAACACGTATGTCGGCCGCAAAAGCCCGTCTTCATTCCATCTCTAGGGCAATTTTCGCCCGTCGGAGATTCATCTTTTTCTTATATGCAAGACGACTTCTTTAAGTCCAATTCTTGAGATTTCGGTTAAGGTCATTTTGACTTGTTTATATGACATTATTAATTACTCATTTTCTTGGGCCTCCATTAAGCTGGAATCATGAATAGGTTCGCTTCACGCCTTTATAAAATCTTCTTTTATCGGAGGAACTAACTGGTTGGTCCCTTTATGAATTAGATGATATTATGCATACATGAGTGTATCGATTCAAGCTGCGTACGACATGAATTGATCACTTCAAATTGCTCTATCCTGTTAGGATACTAAGACTAAAGGGCGGGATACCATAGCTTATCTCTTTACTCGGGCTATCACCTACCTTCGGACTACTCATTGTACATTAACAAACTAAAGTCAAATTGATTGGTACACATCCCATAAGGCCCTACCCAAATACTTTATATACTTCCTAGGAAAAGGGATACTATGGGGCGATCCAACTAAATCTACCCACTCTAAGCGTGAATTTGAGGACTTCAATCCAAGCCCACTTTATATAAGGACCAAGATATCTGATATATGGGGCTTGACAACATAGACACTACCCTTTTGAGCTCATCTCTCGGTAGGTTTTATGCATCGGCGGCCATAACTCGAAAATTGACGAAAGATGACAGAATGTGTGCTTTGAGTGTTTAAAGTGCAGCTTACGTACTACCATCTCCGCTAGTTCTAGTCCCGGTAATTGGCCACGTGTTTTCAACCGATGTTGGTTGTTTGGCGTTGAGCGTGTCATTGGTGGGCAGTGCGTGTCACGGGCCGGGGTGAACAGTGGCAGTTGTTGGCAGGTGCCAGTGAGCTACGCTCACCCTTGGTGGGTTGGGGAATTTATGTTTTATGTGAGGAGGGTGGATATGCGGATTAGATGCTTGGTTATTCGTTGTTGTTGACTAAGATGCTTCCTTCAGTGCTGCTTCCGTTGATGCTACTATTTCTTTGACCTCTGCTGCTAGAAGCACCAAGTCAACTACTGGGGCTGCTTACTGAAGTATAATGACTCGCACCCACCCAAATAATGAGTTCGACTATTTCAAAACAGGAATTTGAGCAAAACGTGGAAATTAACAAGAGGCCCAATCGACGCATGACTGGGAGTATATTGCTTTATCGCACTAGGGTCAATTTTAGAGATCGGGCGAGGGGAAGGCACAGGGAATTTTGAATCGAGCGCTTGGGTTCCACCAAAACAAATTGACAGGGACTAAGCTATTAGGCTAGAGAAAAATTAGAGTCATCAACCCATGGATATGTCTATGAACCCCCCTAACAACAATATTTTCTTATTAAACAAATGTGCATCTAGGAACATTTCTCGGATCGACCAAAACATTACAACCTTGGTGTCTACCTCCTACCCGGTCTGATTGGAAGAAAGGAAGAGCCTGACATGCTCGAAATCCGCGATTTCGCTTAATAAAACCGTGACTTCGAGACCTCAGTGGATGGAATGCTTTGGACCCCGTACCAACACAATTTTTCTTCATAAAACGCGTGTTTGGGAACGTTTCAACTCTTTGCCCCTTTACTTGAGGATGGTACAATGCCTAATTCAAAATGAAATTTCTCGAATGGGTGGAGGATTGAGGATTACGCCTCTTACCCCTTCCAAACATAGGTTATATATATATATATATATATAATCGCATTTCATAACATTTTGAGAAGTCATTCATAGACCAACCCAACCTGGGTACCTGCCCCTCACCTAGTCCCTATTGAAGATGGAAATTGAGAATCTCTTCGATCCTCAACTTTTATATATATTGGGTGGGCCTTTATATACATTATTTATATTTACTATTTGAGATTTATAGACTTCAGATGGACTTTTACCTTTAGACGAAAGGCTTACTGTCTGTGGCACAGGAAAACAACCCCATTAGTGGATGGAATGAATCATGCGTGGAGGAAACAACCCTCTTGGATTGAATTTCATAAAGACTTATTAGATGAGATTTTACGTGTGTGCTTGGGTTGGCACGAAAAACATTGCTATTTACCCAATACACCCCTCCCTACTTTTTTTAGACTGCTAAGTTGGTGGGTGGCATCCTTGGAACTGCCTGATTCTCTCTATCTATAGCCATAACTTCAAAGAAACGTCTTGATGATTGATTCAACGAGGAACAAAGTAGCTAGCTCCCCTTACTCCCCATGCTTTACCAATTGTTGGATAACATGGTTTGATGATGGGATGGTGGATGGATTATCCATTAGCCTAGCCGAGGACTTGTTGTAGCTTCCTATGCTCCCCATGATCGATTGTTGGATGGATGATGGGTCCATTAGCCGAGAGGGGGACCTTTAGCAGTGTTATAACCCTAAATTGCACTATCCCTGCTTACCTGGCATCAGGCCAAATCATGCCTCTCCTTAGCCAAAGCCATGCTGAGTAACTCCTCAAAAAACCTTTCAAAACAAGTAACCCGCGCCCTAACTTCTCACTGGGCGCGGGCATCCGCCTGCTGTCCTCTTACTGCACGCGGGTATCCGCGGGCTAGCCTAAAACAGCCCGCGAGTACCTAACAATGCAAAAAATCAGGAAAGTTTCCGCCGAGACTCGGGGCTTTTTGTCAGTTAACTGAA